>AYEL01053845.1:0-56105 GCA_000484575.1 Olivierus martensii
GCATACGTCGGATATAGAAATCTTTTGGAATGATGCCAAGTTAATAAGAAAAGAACCTGACCCTAATAGAGGAAAAATTGCTGAGACTCTGTCTATATTTGCTAATCGCCGGAAGAAAAGAAATACTGTTAATAAAATAGATCCGACATTAATAAGTAATGCGTGGAGATCGTGTACTAAATATAACGAACATCGATAGTTTTATTATTACAATGTTATACTTTCCTACTTAATTAGGCTTATTGTACATCGCATTAATATTAATATTGTCTATGCCGATTTTTATTCGTTTTATTTATTTATATTTTTGTTAATGTTATTTAATATGTTTATTTAGTATTAACACATGTTGTAAGGTTATTTTGCAATTTTTAAATGTATCTATATAGTTTGTGTTGCTATGGCAATGTTTTTAAACCTGATAGAACAACTGGCGTTCTTTAGAACGATTGTAATATTCGTTATAGTTAAAGTAGCTGAGGAGGATAATTATATCGAAAGCGCTACTACTTGTAATAAAAACTTTATTCTATTATACGTTCCTGCCTATGAGCTGTTTTTTATCTTTCTTAGTATAAGATTTGGCAGTGTATGGTTTTTTAAGTAATTTTATATCACACTATTTCAAATTTCCATAAAATGCATGTTATACAATAAAAATTTCATAAATAAAATTTTTCTTGCAAAATTGTTTCATTCAATAAGTTTTTTGTTTTTAGAGCTAAGATAATCAAATTTATATTACATATTTCTTATGAGTTACCATTTAAAATGGATGTTACTACCTTTCTAAGAGTAAAGAATCTGATTAGTTGATGAACTCTGATTAGTTGCAGAATGTCTACAGCTTTAGCTTTCTGAGTGTTAAAATTTTTCTAGTAGAGTGAGTTTTAATAAAATTTTATTTTATAATTACATTATTTCTTTTATTTAAAATAAAACTACTATTTTTCATTCCTTATTGATTTTGTATTAAATTGAAAGCAAAAATAATACTAACAAAACATTCTTTTAGTAAAATTACTGAAGAAATTTTGTAAAAGTGACAATAACAGCATTAGAGATATTACAATAATATGAAATTTTCATTGTACATTTATTATGTTATGACGATTGAGCACTAAAAATTTTAACTCTCAGTTGAGCCTTCTATAATACAGTCTTAATACATTTATTGATTAAATGTACAAGTTAATAACTTACAATTACTATTGTCTTTTTTTGAATTTTGTTTTAATTCAAATACATGGATTAATTTTTGAATAATTTTACAAATTTATTATTTTTATTTTGATTGTTTATATATATCAGGGGTAGCCAACAAGTCGATCGTAGGACAATTTGTAGTCGATCTTCCGTAAGTTATCGGATGACTCTCTTGTTGCATAGTGCCTTCTCTAGACTATTAAAGCCAAAATTTCGCTTTATTGCTGAGTATGGCCCAAAACAGAATAGCTGGTAGCAGCGTAGTGCCTTCTCTAGACAACTAAAGCCAAAATTTCACTTTATTACTGAGTATGGCCCAAAACAGAATATCCGGTAGCAGCAGAGTTGAGTATGGCCCAAAACAGAATAGCCGGTAGCAGCAAAGCATTTAGACAAAATTCTAAAATTGCACTGACGATGCCAACATGACACCTTTGAATTGAGAGTTGTGAGAATTGAAATGAAGTGTTGTGTTTGGATTTATGAGTAAAGTAAAAGGAAAAAATCGTCGCTATTGCCGGATATCTCGTTTTGGGCTAATGTCTTTCTGGGATGTGTGGTTTGGGGCTTCTATCTCTACTCTCACCATCAAACGAAGAATTTCAAATGTAGATCGCAAACTCATTTTTAACATATAAAGTCGATCTTAATGACAAACAAGTTGGCTACTCCTGATATATATAAAAATATATATTCAGTTGTTGATAATTTCCAAAGAAAACTTTAAAAATTCCCATTGTTTATGATACTTAGTTATTGATAGATGGCAAATAGTTTTAGACAAAGAACAAAGTCATAAAATATGAAGATAACAGCTCAGTCAAATAACATGAGGAATGAATGAATATAAACAAAATCAATAACAATATGCAAAGTCGCGGATTAGAACGAATGTCAATAATTCTAATTATCAGCTAAACCTAACGGCTAGTGACTCTGCAAATTCCAGAGTTCGGCCTGAGCTCAGGTCTTTTTCTAAGTTCTAACTTAAATCTACTTAACTTCAAAAACACTCTAACAACACTTCACGTTAACCGGTTTTTTAGATAAATTTATTCAAAAATTAAAATTTGTATTGAAATATTGTTATTTTTGAAATTTTGAATAATTTTAATAAAATAATTATGCTATTTTATATTATCAACTAATGCAGTGCTTCTCAAACTTTTCCACTTGGTGACCCCTTTTATCCGAGAAAATATTTTTGCGATCCTGGGTATATAAACCAGGAATGCATATATAAATTAAGAATATGAATTAAGACAGTTCCTAAAACTTCTACGACTCCCAAATTTTGTTATGAGACCCCATATGGGGTCGTGACCCACACTCTGAGAAGCAATGAACTAATGAAAGCATTATAATTTTAAACAAAAAATACATAAAATTTCTGTTTATATCAATAGCTAATTGTATATAGATGCCTACAGTATTACATAAACAATTCTATCAAAAAATGTTACAGAAGAAATGTGATTTTTCTAATCATGTAGAAAACAATTGAATGTAAACAAAAATTAGCTGATCCTGTTTATAATCCAATATATTTGATGAAATATCAATATTTAATTAAGGTATTTGATTATAATCAATTTGAATATGCCATAATAATATTTATATATTGTTTACTTAAAAATATACAGTATGTATTATGGATATATAACATTTAAAATATAAACAGAATCTCTAAATTTGGATAAAGAAGGACTGATTTTTTTATTTAGAAGTATAGCATGAGTATGATTTTATTATATTTATACTGTTATTCGAGATGATTGAATTCTCAGTATATCACTAATTAATCATTATATCACTAGTAGAATCATTATGATAAATTATACATACAGCAGTTTGCTTTACGTAACCTAATCATTATATCACTAGTAGAATCATTATGATAAATTATACATACAGCAGTTTGCTTTACTTTTTAACTTTAATCAATTAAAAATAATTCAATAATTTATATAAATCCAGAAACATTGATGAACACACTAACAAATTACTGAGAAAAACCATCAAAAATTAAAAAGGGCTTAGTTTATTAAAAAATAAGTTTCAAAGAGGACTACTCTAACAGATTTTATTCCTAATCGTTAGGATGATTGTCAGAATCTTGCTGTGACCATTCAAATAACCCGAGAAGTTAAATATTAAAAGAAAATTTAAAATTTTGTGTAAATTTCTTAAACACATACATTGTTCATATTTAAAAATAAACAAATAATTGCTCTAAAAATAAAATCAATCACGACAAATGGGTACAAGTTCTGATTGTACAAAATGGATATCAAATAAATAGTAAAATAAAATTTTTCCCCACAAAATACAAATTATTATTTGGTTATTAATTATTATAAATTATAGGACACAAACAGTATTCTTGTCACTAATTTGAAACAAAGAAATTGACATTTGGGTGCAATGTATCAATCCAGCCATTGTGAAAGTGTTAATATTTTGTGGCAATATCAATGACTGCAGTTACTATTAGTATTTATTTTATTAATGCCAAGAATTTACAGAATTTATCATATAAAATTATTATTAGCATCATGATCATCATCTTTATTTTGATATTTGTATGTATTTTATATAAGTTATATACTTCTTCCCACCAATATTGGCTGAGGTTATTGATATTTGTGTCAATGAAAATTCTTCTAGATCATTACCTAATATCAACTTAAATTATAACGTTAACTTTCTATATAGGATAGACTGTTTTAGAAACCAAGGAAGAAGAGAATTAGACATTTTTTTTATTGGATTAATACTTTGTTAAGATTTATGAGATATATTTTTCTTGTGTATTATAAGTTTAAAACATTAAAATGAAAAAATTTTATTTTATCGTTCATTTGGCATCCATTTTATACAATTAAAACCTATATCTGTTTATTGTGATTGCTTTTTTTATAAGCCTATATAGTAACAAATTTAGAAAATAAAAATTTTTAAATAATAATATTTTATGCATTTTATTGATAATATATCAAATAAAGCTTAAAAATAAAAATATATAAATGTAATCAATCAAATGTATCAAAAATAAATACTTTTAACATACATGCAGATATTTATTTCTATTATACAGTAGTTCTGCCGATGTCACAGATACTAAAAGTATCTGTGACATCAGCAGAATAAATTCTGCTAATCTATACAAAAATATATAATTTATATATAATGATTTAAATTATACTTAATAAAAATTTATGAAAACCTTCACCTTTCGATGAATGGTCTTCACAACTGAAACAGTTGCTCTAAAATAAAAAAAATCAGAAATAGTAAGTATAAAATAAATTTGCTATCAGTCAATAAAATTTATTTAATATATATTAATAAATTTATAAAATTTAGTGAAAATAAATACAATAAAATAGTAGTTAAAAATTTAGTAATTGTTATAATGAAGTTGTGAATTAACAAAATAAATATTCAATAAGATTGAAACTGCAATCTAACAGAAATTTAGACTAATTTTATTAGCTTAGTTTACCACACTTTAATTATAAGTTATGAAATGCTATTAGTCAGTCATTAATTATAAATTTTTATATTTAATTATCATATATACCTGTGTATAAATCAATAAATTTTTCAAAAAAAAAAAAAAACAAATTTGAAGAGCAGATAGGCATAAGACAATCAAAATTTGAAAAATTTTAAAAAAATCATTATATTATTGATCCTTATTGATTTTTTTGTTAAAAATATGTGGATATGTATGACTGTATATAATTTAATATCTTGTAAGTACAGTAGAATGTTGATTATTTGAACTAATCGGGACCAAGGGTATTTGGAAAAACGATTTTTTCGGATAATCAATCTAATAGAAAAATAAGAAAAAACACAATGTGAAAAATACAAAACAAATTTAAGTACATATGTTTTATTGTACTCGTTCAGTCTAAATCAGTATGCACTATTGCGTGACATTTTCAAACGAATTTGGCTATCCTTATTCCATTCACATTTATGAGGTTAAACAAATTTGATAATTTGAACTGATTTATAGTTTACAGGGTATAAAGACTATGTAATTTTCAATTGTGACACGCAACAGGTCTCCGCCAATACTCAATACAAACTAAAATTTTGCATAGTTTACAGGGTATAAAGACTACGTAATTTTCAATTGTGACACGCAACAGGTCTCCGCCAATACTCAATACAAACTAAAATTATAAAAACAATACAGTCAACGCGCATAACAGAAGCTTAGATTCTCCCACCCTACACATTGTAGGTGAGAGTATTGGCGGAGACCTGTTGTGTATCACAATTTAAAATTATGTTCTGGTTAATCGACGCTGTACTGTACTTAAATATTGGATATGGCATAAATACAATAAAAAAATACATCAAGCAGTTATTTTCTGGATATTAATTAGTAGTGAGAAATTCATAAATTTTGGGCATTTACAACTTCTGACAATAGAGTTCGGTGAGAGTATTGGCAGAGACCTGTTGTGTATCACAATTTAAAATTATGTTCTGGTTAATCGACGCTGTACTATACTTAAATATTGGATATTGCATAAATACAATAAAAAAATACATCAAGCAGTTATTTTCTGGATACTAATTAGTAGTGAGAAATTCATAAATTTTGGGCATTTACAACTTCTGACAATAGAGTTCAAAATTTTAGAAAACTGAACTCTGTTGTAAGTCAAGGATTATTTGTTAATAATAAAAAGAATGAAATACAGATATCCCTCCTATAACACAGTTTTGCTCTAACACAATTTGAAAACTGTAGAAAATCTCATGTAACATATGTCTACAACACAGTTTTTACTAAACACATTTAAAAAATTAAGTTTACTCTACCAATACAAAACATTTTCATTAATTTTTTTAAATCCATAATAGGGACACATAATACACATGTAAATTACAATTATCGGGAAATACTTTGCTAAAATTAGTCATAAATGAATTTCATTAGTTTGCTTGAGAAGGACAATATGCAGTCTATTTTCAATTTCGATTTGAAATTGAATTAATTTTGAAATTAAGTTAATTGGTGACCATTGAGTATTTTGTGTTCTCAATGTTCAGTTCATGGATAAAAAATAAATAATAGAGAGAATGTGAAAGAGAATAAAAATTTTTTATTCATAAATTTTTTGGATAGATATTAAGGAACGATTGTTTTCAAGTGGGTTGTAACAGGTTAGATTACAGATTTTGTAGAGTGCAAACTTTAAATGCATAAAAAAGTTCAGAAAGTGAAGTTGATATTGTTTAAACTTTAAATGCATAAAAATGTTCAGAAAGTGAAGTTGATATTGTTAATGAAAAAAATGTTTTCATTTTTAATGAACAGCAGTAAAGAATATGTAATTATTAAATATTCTCATTTTTAATGAACAGCGGTAAAGAAGATATAATTATTAAATGCTTGTTTTAACTGAACAGCAATAAGGAAGATATAATTATTAAATGAATTAACGAAACAGTGGTAAGGAAGATACAATTATTAAATGAATGTTATATGGGCTGTACTTTTTTCTTTCCTTTTGTTTTACATATATTGTTTTTAAGGTCTTATGTATATATTTTTTCTTTCTTTATGTTTCGTGTTATTAATATTCTTAATTAAAAATTAGATTTCTTATGTGGAATTAAATAAAGTTATTTGTTTTTAATTGGTTTTGTTTTATGATGGAATTAAAAAAAAATATTTATTTTTAATTGGTTTTGGAACATAACTCTCCTTTTTGTATTGGGTCCAGATCTCATATAACACGGTTTCACACAACACAGTGTTTTTAAAAACCTATCTATCGTGTTATAAGAGAGATACTTGTACAGCAAAATTGTTATAATAAGTTATTTTTAATTGGTTTTGAAACATAACTCTCCTTTTTGTATTGGGTCCAGATCTCGTATAACACGGTTTCACACAACACAGTGTTTTTAAAAAACCTATCTATCGTGTTATAAGAGAGATACTTGTACAGCAAAATTGTTATAATAAGCACAATAGAACTGGGAATTATTGCTGATTTTAATTGTCAACGATCCTCCAAAGTGATAAACTACTTTACTACATAACCCTGTGATCTACTATAAATTTTTAATAAAATAGAAAAAATTTCTACATAATATATTATGAAAATAGTCAAGTTGAAATATAAGGTCAATCATAAAATCAGATTATTATAAATCAAATTTTTAAGTAGACCTCCTCTACTTAACAAATCTATAGTCAATTCTTGTAATGTTTTTTGAAGATCAAGATTTTGATTGAAAGTACAAGGAATTAGAAAAAAATATGATACAGTAATCTGTTTAATATATTTTTTTAATAAAATATTCTTTATATATATTTACCTTTGAAATGGGAGTTCTAATTCCCAGTCTATAAGATTGATGAGAAGTTCTTATTCTGAAAAACAAATTTTTATAATAAACAATTTAACTAAACATTTTAAAGTATTTTGAATTTTAAAAATTTTATATTTACGTTGAATATAAGACCATCATAAACATTATAGCAACTCCAATATAGGAAATAATCCATTCATTTATACTAAATGTTAGTTGAGATGGGCTGCATATTTCTTCCATTGCATTCAAAAAGGTTTGTGATCCATTATATTCATTCTTTTCAACATAATCTTCATCTTATGCAAAAAACAAATCAGTCAAAATTGATGAATTGCTTAAATGACCCTTTCCATTATTTGATTTTGCATCTTTTTTTAAAAAAATTAAAATTTATCAATTTTAGATTCATTATTACTGATGTGTATATCTTTGAAAAAATATCTGGCTTGCTTATTATCTGATCTGAATAAAATTTATATACACTATTGAAACCTTCTAGGCAACTAAACATATTGAAAATGATATTGATCATACCATTTCACATGACTTGATTACTGCTGACAAAATGATATCTCATGTAAAAATATTATCAGATTTGAATGAAATTCATATATATTAGAGATCATATGTGACTTGTTATATGACAATATTGATTAGTTTCAATATTTTTGGATTCCTAGAAGATCCCAATGTATACATGTTTCATCCTGCTTGAGTAGTATTTACACCAAATATTGCCCCAAAATAGTTAAATATATTTTCTCTTAATGCACAAATAATGTTGAAACAATTTTGACTATTTTTAGTAAGCTTGGTTTTCAAATGTGTACCAATAACATATGTAAATTTCATTCAAACAGATAATAATTACTTACATTATTGTGATAATGGATGGACAGACAAACCTAATTCATATATCCTTTTGTTCCATATAGGAATGGAAAGGGTCAAAAATGTAAAAAAAAATCTTTTCAGTATTTTTATTAAAATTTGAAAATAACAGCATTGAACAGCAACTGAAAAATAACAACAAAAAATTTTGTTTTAAAATTTTTAGTTATTTTTTTTTCAACTGTTGTTTAGTGCTGCTGTTTTCAAATATTATTAGTAGCAGTTAGTTAAAATAATTGTTTATATTTTTATTAAAAATTTTATATTCTGATTTGTACCAAAGAAATAGAAATAAATTTTGCATATTGTCTTTAGACTTATATGTATAACAGTTAATTTTATAAGTATAATAGTTAAAAATAAATTTGATCTGGATCAATTGTAAAAATTTAAACAGCACATAATAATATCAAAAGTATATATTCTTTAATATTTATTTAAATCAGATATTTTTCTCTATTAAAAAACTGGACCATAATTGAAATCAAATTTATAATTATTAAATTATACTAAACTTGCCATAGTTTTTAAATATATATATATTTAACAAGATAGTTTCTATTATTTAGTGATATGGCAACACAGAATTTTTAAGTTGAGTCCAGTAGGAGTTTGCACTCTAATAAATAAGTGAAATACAGGGAGTCCCAACTTACAATGGTCTTATTTACGAATGTTATTATTTATGATGGCTGCCATCAATAATTTTGCAATAATGGCAGCAAATCGACCAGATGGCTGAGTTGCCACCAAGATGGAAGTATGTTGTATTTCCACCATGCAGAATTTATATTTAATTTCAGGTCTCATATCTCTAGATTTTTTAGGTGTCCAGGCTCAACCTCATCCTAAATGCATGGAAACATGGAATTCATATAGTTTTTATATTTATGATAAATATACTGTAATATAAAGTAAGCTTTTAAAATAAATATACTATATTTACTCATATATTAAGCAGAAGAATTTTTTCCAAAAAAATTTTAACTAAGGAGGATGGCTTATATACAGGGCAAAAAAAAAAAGGAAAATTTTTTTAAGATTCATCGGCTCAGTTATTCACCTATCATAGGATGTGCTTAATAGCACAAAACATCTTATTTATCTTGTTTTTGATCATATTTAATCAGTATCCAATTTTTAAATACCTGAAAAATATTAAATTATGTGTATTAATAGTCATACATATCCACATATTTTTAACAAAAAAAAATCAAAAGAATAAATAAATTATAAATAACACAAAGAATAAATTATAAATAATTCACAAATTATAATAAGATCATAATTATAAATTAAGCACATCCTATGATAGTGGCATGATTTGCCATATTATTTCTAAAAAATACCTATTTCTTCCCAATTCTATTATTAAAAATATATGGATATGAATGACTGATCATATACAATCAAAAATATTAATTTATTGATTGCTTCACAGAAATAAATCGGAAATATGTAGGCCAATTTTTTTAGCAAATAAACATGAGAGCCATTATTGTAAATATCATCAGTTAATATTAAATGGTAATATAGCAATCTACATACTGATCTTTCTGATTGATAACTTTCGCATTTTCAATACTTCTGATTATTTAGAAAATATGGAATGATTATTTTACAGCCGATTTCAGATGTCAGATTTGTGCTTCTGGTGATTGCATGTGCTGACAGACTTTCCACTTTCATTAGTTGGAACAAAATTTTCATTACAAATTTTAATTCTGATTTTTTATTACTTAAACTAATTAAACTTTATTAAATATTTTTGTTGGAATTTGGAAATGATGGAAATTTTTAATATTTCTTTGATATTTTCTGTCAAACAAAGAGTTCAATAATGATATATTGTAAAGAAACACAACTGGACTTAATGTGACAATCACATTCTAATCTCTATTCAGCTTTCTCTTAACATTATGTTGTGATGTTTTAATGCTATACATCTGGAATTTGATTTAAGCGGCTTATTTATTCCAATGTGAACTGGATTTGAAAAACTTTAAAAAATTTTTTAAATTATAAAGAAATCATCTGTTTCAATGAATGTCATAGTGTTCTAATACTTGAAAGTTAGAGAGTTGGCTTATATACAGGTTTCAAATTTTACCGATTTTTAAACTCTGAAGTCAGGAAATTGACTTATATACAAGTATATACAGGTACTTTTGATTTTGGCAATGCTATTTGAAAATTGTTCTTTTAATCAATAAAAACAAAATTTTCTAATTTTAATATATATACCTCCTTTTACTGGTTCACTGGAAAGAGCTGACCAAGTTAAATAAATTACATATGCAGATATGATTGAAGACTGTAGAAGTCCTGCTCTAAAGTCTCCTGTATCTAAATAATATATTTTGATAATGAAACAAATTTAAATTTACAAAAATAAATAGTGCAAAAATAGACTTACTTTTTTCTACAAATGGTAATATTGAAATGAAGGAACAAAGTAAACAAAGACCACTATTAACACCAATAAATATTTTATTAGTAATGCAGCCTTCCCATTTTGTGAAACTTTGAATTAACATCAGAACTCCAACCACTACTATAATGTATATTATAAGTGCACAAAACACCATCACTGTAATAAGAATATAAGTATTAATTAACTAATTATATTTTAAGATTTTTTAATAAAATCACTATTGTAATAATGAATTTAGAAAAATAAGTTATTTAATACAAAATATATCAATAATCCACTTATTAAATGCTTAGCTGTACTTCATCGATCAATTAGAAATTATTCATATTTGTTATTTCACATATATGAATAAAAAGTTCCACATATGAAGCAAGGGATTTTTTGATATAAATTCCACCATCTTGAAATACTGCCATAGTATGTTAAATAACTGTTTAGTTATATATTACAAGTAAAGTTACAGTTTATGAGTTACTGCTTTCAGAGTTCTGAGATTTACAAGTTCTTTTTCAAATATGAAATGTCAACAAAATCAAAAATATGAACATTAATTACAATTGATAAATACTAAACATTTGTAAATATGGCATTTCAAACCACATATATACTATAACTGGTAGAGTACTTGCTATAAACCCAATAGTATTGCATTATATACACTGCACCCAATACCACATGCAGCGTGTAAAACAGGATTGGCTGGAATTTCCCAAAAAATAACTGACCGCCATAAAATGATAAAAGTGCCTTGCCCTTTTATGTAATTTGATGGTGTTTGCATTCAGATTTTCTCATTCATTGCATATAGATCAGTAAAAATGAAACAAAAAATGAATGATTAAAAAATATTAATATTTACTTTAACAAAATTAATTAATATTTTTGAATTATTTATAATATTTTATAATTTTTCAAAATTTTATAGATCATCATAAGAAAAATTCAATTTTTATTTAAAATTTCAAAAATATAATTTATTTCACACCAAAACTAGAATTATTTTTATATTATAGACTAATAAATTTAAAAAAAATGATGAAAAAATCCAAATTCTACTAAGAGGATCCATTCAAAATAACAGTTTTCAAACTTACAAAATAACTGCCTTTTTCTCATATAAAACCAATAGAAACTAATAGCACTTATAGCAGTAAATAAACAGTTTTTATTCAATCAACAAAAACGTTTTCGGTATAATCATATACCTTCTTCAGTTGCTCAGGATAAATACAGAATCAGAGAACATTTAAATAAATTTTCGAACATCTAGTTTAAAATACATTATATACAAAAAATCGAACAAACTCAACGATAATTAAAGGTGTTAATTATATTATTTTACAGTAATTCCCAAATATATATTAAAGGGAACAAAATACATTAAAATACACATCAACCTTAAAGATTAAATAATAAAGCTTTAAGGCCCACAAACAAATAATTACTTTGTTGGCGCTTATGAACCGTATAGGGCAGTAAACAGGCTTATACGTATTGAGGGCTAGTTATGCTATTAATTATGCTATCTTATATGATATTAAGAATTGTAATTAGCCCTCAATACGTATAAGCCTGTTTACTGCCCTATACGGTTCATAAGCGCCAACAAAGTAATTATTTGTTTGTGGGCCTTAAAGCTTTATTATTTAATCTTTAAGGTTGATGTGTATTTTAATGTATTTTGTTCCCTTTAATATATATTTGGGAATTACTGTAAAATAATATAATTAACACCTTTAATTATCGTTGAGTTTGTTCGATTTTTTGTATATAATGTATTTTAAACTAGATGTTCGAAAATTTATTTAAATGTTCTCTGATTCTGTATTTATCCTGAGCAACTGAAGAAGGTATATGATTATACCGAAAACGTTTTTGTTGATTGAATAAAAACTGTTTATTTACTGCTATAAGTGCTATTAGTTTCTATTGATTCAAAATAACTTTTGTAAAAAAAAAATAATTAAAAAAAATTTTTTGGCAACTAAAAAATTTAAAAATCACCATTGGAGATGCATATTTTCAGTCAATAATAACAAAAAAATTCACAATATCTGTACGAATTAAATCAGGATTGAATTTTTTAACCCTTTACTTACTGTTTTTCATTCCAGTTATATATCATGTAGACATGCCAACACGTTGGCAGATGCCAGCTAAACGTGATGTGTATACATGTCAATAGATCTTAACAAGTTAAATTAACATAATTAATTAAAATTAACATGAAAATATTTTAGTGAATTAATGCAGAAATTCTGCTTTGGAAAGTAACTTGAATTTTATTTTCACAATCATTAGAAATTTAATATATACACTGAAACCTGCTTTTTGATTTTTATTTAAATTTTATGATGATAAATTATACATATATATCTCATTCATAGAGAATATTTTATTTTAAAAAATTTAATTAATTTATTAAAATAAATTTACTGATTTTTGATTACACAGTTAATTAATAATAATAAAATAAGTATTAATATCAAATTTATACAATCTAATTAAATAATCAATTTTAAGCATTTTAAAAATCAAATTTATTATTAATTCATTATTTTTAAATTAAACTTACCAACAAACCAGCATTTATTTCCAGTGTCAATTGCTTTATTTTTCCTATAGAATAATTTACAAAGAAAAATTTTCAGCTTCAAATAATTTTCTATTAATATTTAAAAGCAAATAATTTTAATTTTTTATATTTCAACTAACCAATTATAAGTCCATCGACGTGCAAATTCAATTATAAGAAGAAGCTGAATAATTATAAATAGGAAAGCCCCTGACATTCCAACATACCTCCAAACTGTAAATAAAAATCTGATTAAATATATAAAAAAAAGTAAAAAAATAGATTTTGAATTTAATTATTAATGTAAAAATAAATTATAACCTTTACTGAACAAGTTTATTGTTTCTGGGGAAAGAAGAAAGACTGAACAACAAATGCCACACATTAACAAAAGTTTCAGAAACCACATCCTAAAGTTGAAATATTAAAACAGAAAATATAATTAAAAATTTTTATTTATGTTTTATATTAAATATTATCAAATAATTAAAATGCTATACAGGAAGGCCTCGATTAGTGCAAATAATGGGTTCCATGAATTTCTGCAGTATTCAAATTCACATCATTCGAAGTATTAACTGTGTGTAAAATATGGTAATTGGTTCTTTCTTTGTGAGGTTCTGGCCATTAGCCAACCTCACGATGAATAAACACAATACTAATTGTTTAAGAAATATTTATTTTTGTACTTTACATCGTTTTTCATCATCTAAATTAATAACTTACCAGGAATTGCGTCTCATACCATCATAAAGTGGCAATAGTCAATACCAAATCAATACCAGCAAAAGTGTTCTTCCTTTTATCCATTTCGATACTTTTTAAAAGAGAAATAAAAGTGTTCTTCCTTTTATCCATTTCGATACTTTTTAAAAGAGAAAAATCAGAAGTGTTCTTCCTTTTATCCATTTCGATACTTTTTAAAAGAGAAAATTTTGTACTCTACTGTATATATACGATGATAAAGCTGAATAATAGTAATGTTAAATAGTTAACAGCAAAAAACCCATCGGCAAATTATACGATAGCAAAGCTAAATAATAGTACAGTAATGTTAAACAGTTAGGTAACAAAGCTGAATAATAGTAATGTTAAATAGCTAACAGCAAAAAGCCGTGTTTAACCCCTTCAAAGCCAAATGACTGCCATCTTTCTGGTGTTTCACCCCTTCAAAGCCAAGTGACT
Source organism: Olivierus martensii (assembly GCA_000484575.1). Lineage (NCBI taxonomy): Eukaryota > Metazoa > Arthropoda > Arachnida > Scorpiones > Buthidae > Olivierus > Olivierus martensii. The sequence goes on from AYEL01053845.1 coordinate 14,643, forward strand.
GTTCTTGAATCTTTCTGGTGTTTCACTCCTTCAAAGCCAAGTGACTGTTCTTGGACTGCTCTTCGTCCAGTTTTACTAACCGAAAATTAACATTAATTTGTTAATTAACATCATAAAAGGGATCTGTCATTTTATTACACTGCTCACACTTTATCAACTAAATCCAAAATGGGATGACACCAAACTAGTAAGTGTGATACAAGACCCAGAAAAGCTAAGAATAGCAGAGATAGTCGAAATATACAAGAAGACAGCAGGAAAATGTGTCATTAATTACAATGAACCGGAAAAATTCAGCCTAGAGTGGGAATTTTGCAGTAAGGGTAAGATCCAATAATAACTTTATGAAATAAAATTTGGATAAAAAACTACTTTATTAGGCTCTTTTGAACTTACATTTTTATGTTTAGCGAGTGCACCAAAGGCGCATTAGTAAGTTGTAGCTATGTAACTTATTATACGGGAAGAAAGCACGTACGATTGTTTTTAGAAATTATTCAAAACTTTAGAACTTTAGAATATAGATTATAACGGCTATGTAAATAGTGATTGTTCTTATTAGTTTTATGTTGAATTATTAGAAATACTGAAGAAGGCTTGGGTAAGCCGAAAGTACTATATTTTTAATAAATCTATTGTTATAAATGAGTTGTTTGTAGTAATTTTATCCTGCTTAAGGAGCTGAAACTTTATAGATCATAAAAGGGGACAGACCTTTGTTAGTAAGACTGGTCTATGCTTACATGCATTAATCAAATATTTGCTCACACTAAGTGTAAAACGGTATCATTTTTAAAATTAATCGAATATTTGCTCGCACTAACTGAAAAATGGTATCAATTTTAAAAGAGGCGAAGCTTTGTTAGTAAGACTGGTCTATGCTTACAACTCGCATTTGACATCATTAAAGGGGACGGACCTTTGTTAGTAAGACTGGTCTATGCTTACAACTCACATTAATGAAAATTTGCTCGCACTAACTGAAAAACGGTATCATTTTTATAAGTCGCCGAGCTTTGTTAGTAAGACTGGTCTATGCTTACAACTCGCATTAATCGACAGCTTTGTTAGTAAGACTGGTCTATGCTTACAACTCGCATTAATCGAATAAATGGACCTTTGTTAGTAAAACTGGTCTATGCTTACAACTCGCATTAATCGAATATTTGCTCACACTAAGTGAAAAACAGTATTGTTTTATAAGTCGCACTAATTGAATATTGCATTATTCAAACTCGCACTAATCGAGGCCCACCTGTATATTATATTAAATATTACCAAACAAATATAGTAATACAGTTGAACCACCCTAAATGGATCCTGGATATGTGAATAATAAGTGAATCAAATTCTCATAGTCTCATTTTGACCATAAATTTTAATGTTTAAGGAGTCTAGATAAGTGGATAATATCAGTTAAGTGAATCAGTATTTTTAACATTAAATAATATTTATGCCAAGGATATGTACAATTTCAAATAATAATGGAAGTGGACCATTACGGAAGTGAAATGCTAACTGCGATGCAAAGTTGAGAGAATTTAAAATTATGAACATTTTCAGGTTTGTTTTCATAATATCTTGAAGACTAAAAATGTTAGACAAACAAAAGTTGTTGCCCTTTGAGAACTCTACAAACATTTAGTTGCCTTTCATATCGGGTTTTTAGTTTTCGAGAAATTGAAGTGAAAATCAGGATATATATTCCTCTGTTAAAAAAGTACATCCATATCCTGTATAATGTATTTTGCTTGCATAAACAATAAAAAATTGAGAATGTATATCAATATGAAATTAAAATTATATACAATACTATGCAAACTTTTATTAATTAAAGTCAAACATATTTGAAATTTCAAACAAATATTTAACTCAAATCAATTACCGATTATTTCCATAATGTATAGATTTTTTTTGAAATATAGATTTTTAATACATATACCGTATTTATTTATAAATATTAAAAATCTTGTCACAGATTTTGAAATGTTTATAATGGATTATAGAATGACAGATACAGACACAACCTTTTTCTTTTTAATCAAAGATGATATATTTTTCTTTTCAATATTACCATATGTATTTGTGTATAAACTGATCCTCCCTACTATAGACTTTGATAAAAATTTAAAAGTTATGTATAAGCCAACCCTCAAATTTTCAAGTATTAGAATAAAATGGCATTCATTGAAATAAATAAATAATTTTTTATGATTTAAAAAATTTTCCAAGTCCAGTTCACTAATGGAATAAATATGACTACTTTGACAAAACATCAGACTTACAGCATTAAAAGAGTGCAGTTAAAGCAAGTTGTGATGCAATGCAAAAAAAAACTGGAAAGAGAGCAGGATGTAACATGACATGATCACATTTCTCTACAATATAATTTTATTGAAGTGTTTGTTTGGCACAAAACATCAGAAAAATATAATCATTATTTTTCATCATTTCTAAACAGAAATATTTAACAAAGTTTAAACAATAAAAAAAATCAATCAAAATATGTAACAGAAATTTTTCACTTCTGACCAGCATGCATGCAATTGTTAGAAGTGTAAATCTGAAGTTCAAAATCAATCGAAACATATCCATCCTGTATTTTCTAAATGATCAGAACTATCTGAAAATGCACACTGTCAATCAGAAACATCAGAGATTGCTATATTTCCATTTAAATATATTAAAAAAAAAGATCAATCTACATATTCCCAATCTTATTTGTAAAGCACCCAAAAAATTAAAATCATAGAATTGAATTTTTGAATTTATTTAAATATTAACAGTCATATACATCTACATATTTTTAATAATATAACTGAGAAGAAATATTAATTTTTTAGAAATATGATGCATCCATTCACTTCTATAGAATGCACTATTAGTGCAAAGAGGATGCAATGCAATCACTTTATATATTTTTGAATGTATTTGTGCAGTATCCTACAAAAAAATACCTACAAAAATTAAAGTTCAATTACCATCAAAGCACAAACAGCAGTGTAAATAACTTTTTATTAACATATAAAGCAAAAACGTTTTCGGTATGTTCCATATCATCCTCAGTTACAACTTAAATATAATTGAAAGACGTTAAAAATATTAATTTGTTTACAATCATACATATCCACATATTTTTAACAAAAAAAAAATTGAAAGAATCAGTATGATGATGATCTTTGTTAAGAATATATATGGTGGATTGAACAGTTAGTATGACTGAGTGGCAAATCTTACGATCTTGCAAAAAACAGAAATTTTTGACAACTATAACATTTAAACAGATGTTCCTTCTTCAAAAAAATTTTTTAGCAACAATTTATTGGCTTATACATGAGTATATATAGTATTTGGTACTTACCCATTATGTATTCCTGCTCTCCAGCTTCGACTAGTAGAAACTCCAATTGTGGTAACTGCTAATAAAAAGAAGAAGGATGACATGGTAAAAGCAACCCGATAAACAGCCAAATAACCTATCAACAGCTGGCAATTTTCACCAGCTTTAATGGCTACACAAGTCTTATTATATGATGGAAACTGAAAAGATAAAAAGTGGTCACAATTTTATCAATATAAAATAAGTTCATTAAAAACAGACCTTTTCAATAATTTCTTCTTGTACTTCTTGACTTAGCATGAGACACATGAGGATAGCACCAAATAATAAAAATAAAGTATAGACTAGACGAGTGGAAGTAGATTCATTAACTGCTGGACAGAATCTACAACATAAACGAGATGCACGACATCCACAGCAACAACCAAGCTGAAAAAAAAATAATAAATTGATGTAATACATGAACAAAGCATAACTATTTCATATTAATCATTATTAGGTGTATAAATGATAGAAATATTATTATAAACAATTTACACTTTTAGTAGTATTCATCAAAAAACACTTCAATCCTAGAGTCATTTGAATCAAGAGTGGCTGACAATTTAGGATTGATATAGAAAATTTAGAATAATATTGCATTCATTAGCATTTCTTGGCACTTTGTAAAAAGGACTTTGAGTTGATGGCTTGAGTCGCTTGAACGAAAAATTCAAGATTCAATTTTTTAAGTCTTTTAAATTTGTAAAAAATTATTCCATGAAATGCATGCATCAAAATAGAATTATGAAATGATGCTCTTTCTATTTATTATAATGATTTATTGTTTATTTTTATTAAATTAAGAAGTTATTATTGAATTTTGATAACAGCTATGGGATGATCAGATCTGCAGCAAAAACTCTATGACTTCATGATATCAAACCAAATTTCCCATCAATAGCATAGCTACAACAAGTGCCCATGTTGTTTTTAAATGCTGATACAAAAAAAAAAAATTATAAGATCGGAAGAGCGTCGTGAGGGAATTTGAAGATCATATAATTATAAAAATTATCCTAATAAAGATAAAAAAAATATCATTATTCATTTTAATATTTCTTATTAAAATGAATAGTGATATTTTATAAAAATATATTTGTAAAATATCATATTCATTATTTTCAAACATATTTTACAAAAATAAATTATTTTAAATTATAAAAAATACAAAAATAAATTTATTTTGGTTTTACATGGTATAATTTTGATTTAACAATGTTTAAATCCAAAACCAACAACAAAGATGATCCTAGTAATATTCTATATTACAGAAAACAACAAATAAAAACCTTTAGCTGTTCTATCAGTTGAGATTGCAGAGTTGGAGTCGAGAGTCAGAGTCGGAGTTGGACTTTACAAATTTTAGGGAGTTTGAGTTGGAGTTGGATTTTTTTTAAAAAGTGGAATCTGAATTGGATCATTTGCTGTCTGGTTCTGCAATTCTGAGTTGCAGAGTCAGAGGTTTTTGGGTGGAGTCGCAATCGGATTTTTAAATTGCCCGAAGTTAGGAGTCGGACCTTATAAATTTTAGGGAGTCAGAGTCGGATATTTTTAAAAAGTGGAGTCAGAGTCAGATCATTTGCCATCTGACTCTGTAACCTTGCTATCAGTACTGGTGAATGACCTATATTAATAAAACTGCTAAACCATATATACTGTACAATATACATGATCTTTAATTTTTATATAATATTTAATTATTAGAATTGTTAATTAACAACTTTATAAATGATAAAATAATAAAAAATTATCAGTCATGTTAATCTTTCAATAAATTATCCCTATGTTCAAAAAGTTCCCGAACTTTTTTAAAAAAAGAAAGAATACAGATAATACTGTACTTACCTAAGCAATGTTTCCTTCAAAGTATTTACCCTGTGCCACTATGCATTTTTGCCAACGTCCTTACAAAGATGTAAATCTGATTGCAAGCCTTTCTTTGCTACAGCTTCCAGTGCCTTCGTCGCAGCTTGTTGAATTTCTACTCAATTAGAGAAACGTCTTCCTTTAAGCAAATTCTTCATCTGGGGGAAAAGAAAGAAGTCACGTGGTGCAAGATCGGGGGAATAAGCTGGTTGGAGAAGCACAGGAATGTGATATTTTGACAGGTAATTTGACACCAGGAGGGACCTGTGAGCCGGAGCGTTATCATGATGTAACACCCATGATTTGTTCTTCCAAAGATCTGGTCGTTTGCATCTCACTGAATCTATCAGGCGTTTAAGGATGTTGACATACTCTTCTTTACTGATCATATGACCAGGTTGAAGGAATTCTTTGTGTACGATCCCTTTGTAATCGAAGAAAACAGTTAACAACACTTTTCCTTTGGAGTGGTCAGCCTTAAATTTTTTTAATCTTGGTGACGATGGGGATTTCCACACTTTCGATTGTCGATTAGATTGAGGGTCGTAGAGCAAGCATCAAGTTTCATCCCCAGTTATCAATCGATTCAGGAGATCCAGATCTGAATCCATTGCATCAATGTTATCATCACAAACTTGCATCCGCTCATCCATTTTTTCCTGTGACAAGTGTTTAGGAACAAGTTTTTGACAGATGTGGTGCATTCCCAATTTGTCTGTTAAAACTGTATGGCAACTCCCAACTGAAATGCCAGCTAACTCTATAATCTCTGCAACAGTTTTTCAATGATCATTTTTCACAATTTCTTTAACAATAGCGATTTGTTCATCCGTTGTTGATGTTGAAGGTCGTCCTGACCTCTCATCATCCTCTAAACTCTGTTGATGTTTTTTGAATCGTCGATGTCACTCATAAATTGTAGTTCGGCTCATTGAACTCTCACCATATGCTGATGTAATCATTTGAAAAGTCTTTGCGAAAGATTTTCCAAACAAAACACAAAATTTAACATTTGCACGCTGCTCAAAATTTGACATCTTTCTTTTTGCGACAATAAACTTTGAATATCTTTATTCACGAGTAACGCAGTTACTTGAGCTCATTTCATCTGGATAAAACCAGTTATGGCTTGTCGGTCACATTGTCGTCTGCGCTTAAACAACGGGAAATAGTGTAATTTGATGAGTAACGCAGTTACTCGAGCTCGTTTCATCTGGATAAAACCGGTTATGGCTTGTCGGTCACATTGTCGTCTGCACTTAAACAACGGGAAATAGTGTAATTTGCTCCCTTTGGACAATAATTTAAAAAGTTTGGGAACTTTTTGAACGTAGGGATATTTCCTTGACACTGATCCAAACATGATGTACAACAGTGGCATACGTAGAATCTTTGGTACCTGGGGTGGCATATTTTTGCCCCCTTTCCCCCCTCCAAAAAACACACCTGTTTTAACTTCCAACACACATTTTCTTAAATAATTTTTAAAAATTGAAAATTATACAAATATCTGATGAATCTAGAATCTTTGGTACCTGGGGTGGCATATTTTTGCCCCCTTTCCCCCTTCAAAAAACACACCTGTTTTAACTTTCAACACACATTTTCTTAAATAATTTTTAAAAATTGAAAATTATACAAATATCTGATGAATAATAATGATATGCAATGGTCTTGGCCACCATTCAGCATGGTGCACAGGGCAGACCACCCCCCTCTGGGTATGCTACTGAATCACAACTTAAGATTTAGAAGAATATTACAAAATTCCTAAGCTCAATATGAAGAGATTCATTAGGAATTAAGTAAAAGTAAAAAGCAAACATTGGTAATGAATTTTATTAGGCCAATTCCAAAAATATCTTTAGAAAGCAAATTAAAAATCCTGAGATAGATGAAATTAGCAGCAGTAATGGCAAATATGAACTGGAAAAGAAGATTGTTTTGATATTAAGAAGATATAGAATAAACTTGTTTTCATGCATTTAAATAGTTTGCACCTTTATTCTTAATTGAACTGGAAAAGAAGATTGTTTTGATATTAAGAAGAAGATATAGAATAAACTTGTTTTCATGCATTTAAATAGTTTGCACCTTTATTCTTAAATTTTTGTTGGACATCTGTATAAAATTAGTTTTAATTTTATTTGTAATTTATTTTAAATAAAATGTAAATTATTTAATTGAGTTATATAGGGTGGAAGAAAAGTTTGTACTCTTTCAAATAACTTGATAAATATCAGATTTCAAAAATCTGTTAATGCCAACAAATTGGAAATCATGGGTGGGCTATCTGATGGTGATCTTCAAATGAACTGATTATGCAAATTCCACCTTATAAACCATAATAGTTGCAAATCCTATCTCAAACCGTAACAGATAGGGAATAATTTCCAATTACAAACTTGTTCAGCATTTAATTCTGAATACAATAAAAAAAACTTCATCAAAACTGGATGAATATTCTCTCAAAAATAAAACACTTAGAACTATCATATGTCAATTCCTTGAAATGCCCAAGATCAGTTTACCCACAAACAGCAATTGATGAGGCCACAACAATTTTCATTCTTGCATAATAACAGTAGAGAATCTTCAAGACCGCATCATTGTTTGTGCAGAGATTTCTATTGAGATTCTAAAAGCTGTGAGGAACTCCATCCAACATCATGCTCAACTGTACTTGGATGCTGGTGGAAGACATTTTGAGTAAATCCTTGATTATTTTTTTCTTGTTGATTAGCTCTGTGTTTTCAATTTATTGATTTGGATTGTTATGTTTTGGTTTTGATTTGTTACTTACATGTCAGAATTAATTGTCAACCTTTTGCATGTAAAAATGTTTTCAGTTTCATTTTTGGGTGAACTATTCATCCAATTTTGATGAAGTTTTTTATTGTGTTCAGAATTGAATGCTGAACAAGTTTATAATTGGAAATTTTTCCCTCTATCTGTTATGGTTTATAAGATAGGATTTGCAGCTCATTTGAAGGTCATCATTAGGTAGCTCACCTATGACATCCTATTTGTTGGCATTAACAGATTTTTGAAATCTATGATAGTTATGAAATTATTTGGAAGGATACAGACTTTTCTTCCATTCTGTATAGAAAATCAAGGGTTATGTTTTGTGACCTATCCCTTGATTTACTATACAAATATTCATCTCAATTTACATGATTATGATTTAAACTATTTTTGTAGAACCAATCTACTGTGTAAATCAAGAATTAGGTGTATTTTAACACTGATAAGGAATGATCCATAATCTTGCATATATTATAAATCACATATAATAGATGTTTTTAATTTACTGTATTTATCACTAATATGAAGCAAAAGTTTAGCTCATTTACACTAATTCTAATAAATATTTTCTCAGAATTCTATTAAATATAGAACAATGGCATAATAATTTTTATATGATGTAATAAAAAATGAATTATAGCTAGTTTCAACGGTGTAAAGGTAACACTCCTTTATATCCCCATTTTCCCCACATACTTTGAGTATCAGGTATGTTTAAATATTTTTCCATATAAATAATTATAAAAGAAAAATGAAACTCAGTTGCTTTATCAGCAAGATCAGGATTCAAAATGCAACATACAATGAAACAAAATAAAAGACTTTTTAATTGTGTAAAATATTAACAAAGTTACACAAAAATACACTTTCAATCTCAAAATAAAAATAATTATATTGTACAATGATTGTGATTCATTGTATAACCTGATGACAATCTCTATGCTTTGAGATCAAAAGTAATTATTTTTGTGTAACTTTGTTAATACTTTACAAAATTAAAAGGTCATTAATTGTTATCATTGTACAGGTAGTCCTTGATTTATGATGATTCATACTTACAACAGCCAAAAATTATTACAAAAATTTCTCTAATTCAACTTTGCCATTTGCCTATACATAAATATATCATATTGCATTTGTATACACATTGAGCATCACCATTAGTCAGCAAGCAAGGCCTTATTAGTATATCTCGTTGTAACTCTCATGTCCAGTAAGAGAAATAATACTACTGATGAAAATTCCAACATAAAAAAGGCGGCGAGGAAAGCTTTAAGTTTAAAAGTTTTATGTTAAATAGAAACCTACTTTATGAAAATATTAAAACAGAAATCAAATAAATCAAGAATTAAAAAAGTCCTCGATTTACATCAAAATTGACTTACGACAGAGGTGTTGGACAGAACTCTGTCGTAAATCAAGGATTACCTATATACTGCACTTTCTTGTTTTTATTTAATCATGATGACACTTCAAAAATATAGTCTATCAAGAAGATGTTACAAATTTAGCAGTCATGAAAGACAATATCAAACTGCATGTGAAAAGCATCACTAAGGATCAGTTTCTCCAGCTGTTGAATAGTGTTCACCATCTTCAGGATTTGCACCTTCATAATGGGATCATATTGAGCAGTACCTCTTGCATTGCTAAGGTCAGTATCTCAGTATAATATCAGTGACTTATACAAATAAAATATCTGTTGCTTGCAATGCCATATATACCAAAGTGGTAAATTTTTTTACTATTTTTTTATAGAAATGTCTCCCTTGTGTCCTGAAATGTCATCATACCAGATTTGGTTGCATTTGGACTGCTAAATCTCTTTCTACACAGTGTTGAATAGTGATATTTTAATTAGTAACCCAACCCAACAAATTGTATTTAAAGACAACTTATTATCATCAATGTAGTCTTAATGAATGAGTATACTGGACAATTGCCGGAGGTCTCAATATTCTGAGGCCCCATTATGAATTTATCAACTAATTAATATTTTTTATGTTGAAACATTGATTTTATTGAAAGTATCAATAAATATAATGGTTTAACTTTATTGACAGTTTAACTACATTTTTATTCCCGTGAATGGATGGTTAGAGGCCCAGTGGCTTTGCTTAGGACCTGCAATGCTGTTAAAACGGCACTATTATTACTGATTTTTGGAAGAAGTTTCTCAATTTTCCATTTTCAATTGATATTTACCATTTTAATGATTGTAAATTATTTATATATCTGCAAATGCAAGCAAAGTTTATGAAACTTCCATCCAGAAATCGAAGTACAATAGCGTTGGCAGGAGCGAAGCGACAAGGTTGCTCGATTTAACAACATAGTGTAAGTTCATATTAAATTTTTTTATATTTGTATAACGCCACAGAAGTGACTCTTATGTCTTTAGTAATTTTACTTCATTAAAAGTTCTATTTCGAAAGATATTTATTTTACATTGCTTTGAATCCTATTTATGCTACAACGTGAGGTGACGTCTCACTTGTCAGTCACCATCTGACAAGGTTATTTTATGGTAATTGCCTGTAACTAAAACTATAATCATTTATTGTTTACTATCAAAATTCGAAACTGAAAATATATTTAAAAAATGAAATTTTTATTTTTCCTGCGTCACGCCAAATCAAATCGCACCCACACTTCTAACTTATTAAAAACATCTTTAGTTTTAGGCTTTTAACGGTAAAAGTCGAGTTTACGCGTGGGCGACAATCTGGCAACGCGAAGCGCGGCGTTGCGTCCAGACAATTCTCTAATGTATAGTTTTTTGGAGTGAATCTTTAACAAAATGGAATTGTCGACTCGTATTTTATACACTAGTCAGTGGGCGACGAATCTTCTATTCTCTAATCATCTTAATGTATACAGATGGCGCTTCTCGCCCACACGTAAAGCCGACTTTTACCCTTTTAACATTACCTGAACAACGCAACAGTTGGTCATTTTATCGAAGATCCGGATGTATGGATTGTGATACAATTCATAAAATTCTGTTTCTCTTTCTTATTTTCACAATATCCCTAAATAATTTCATACTAAATACGCGCTTCTTTTCCGATGTGAGGGAACGATAGCTGTCTTTTTTCTTTTTTTTACTCACCGACACGACTGAAAACGAAACTCAAATTCGAACTTCAGAGTATTATTTAAAATAAATTTGAGATTTTAGCAGCCTAAAATAGTAAATGAATTTTTTCAGAATTGAATAATTACAACTATAATTAATTTAACACAATACAGTATAGTCAAGTTAACATAAAGAAAATTTACTATGCAATACACAATACAATGTAATGCTATACTATTGTATTTGGTCGATCAAACTGCTAAATAAATAAATTTTCATTCAATTAGATGACTGTATAAACAGCTAAAGACACTTAAAGCCATCAATAGCAACGTCAAATCCTCTATATACAGTTAGAAAATTAATCTCTAATTGTATGTACTGCAGATAATTCGATTCCGGTTTCGATTCTCTAACTAAAAATTTTACCAAGAAATGGGATCCAAAATCCGATTTCGGGTCTTCTGAGCGAAAGCGCGACTAATTCGATTGACAAACTTCTAAGATTCCTCTCTAAAATAATTATTGAATAATGATTAATTTTAATATTTAATAAAGTCGACCGGATTGGCCGCGTGGAAAATCTTCGGCTTTCCACTCTAGAGGATCCAAGTTCAATTCTCGGGTCCTATCTCTTGAAAATATTTATCATGGTGTCTGGACTCAGCCCGTCGATTCCAATTCTCCACAATCTGGTGACTCTTTCACAGGGATGAGGGCAGCTTAGGGATATATTGCATCCCCGGTCCTATCTCTTGAAAATATTTATCATGGTGTCTGGACTCAACCCGTCGATTCCAATCCTCCACAATCTGGTGACTCTTTCACAGGGATGAGGGCAGCTTAGGGATATATTGCATCCATAGGGCAGTCTATTAAATGATGTTTTATCCTCTTGGCTTTACTTCACCACTTAGTAATCACTACTGATTGAAAATGGTGTCATTTGTTGACTAAAACAATATTCACTAAAGAGCTTATGCCATTGAAGATGACTTTGATGAAACATTTTAATTTTGCATCTTTAATCATTCTAAAATAATATATGTTCACAAAGTTGGTAATTAAATTCTTTCTAGAACTTCTTATTGAATTATGTATTTTAAACAATAATACCAGAAGTTTCTGTAGCTTACTACTTTACAAAATAAAAACAATAAGAAAGTAAACTATCTATTATCAAGTATATAAAATAAATAACTAATTTTGGCGTTTGAGTCATTGTCACAGATTAAAGAGTATATTGTCAGTCAAAATGATTTTGTGATGTCATTTCCGCCACTAACTTTTTTTGATGCAAATTTATCCTCTATTTTCTACGATTTTTAATCTAGTGAATATGAGTTTTCAGTCTTATTCTCAGTATATGAAATATAATCTGAAAGGGAATGATATGAGGTTACACACTTTCGCCGATAAAAATACAAAGACGAAGATAAGAACAATCTATCTTTCTTCTTTGTTTAAATCACTTTTCAATCAGAGGTTCCTAACACGCGGAATATTAAAATATCCATCATAAGTTGTTCATACACGCGGCAAAATAATCAAAGAAGGGTGAGGTTTCAACGATCTGGACCTGGATCCTTCTGATAGAACTTAGAAGTTTGGTATCCTACAATCGAACCGGATCCTTAAGATGGTAGCCAGCTCTTTACCACGCAGTTATCCTGCCATTAGACAAGAACAATCAGTAACTCCAATCAGCCGGATTGGTGCATGGAAATACTTAAGTTTTCCATACAAAGGACCGAAAGAAAATCAGATCCTATTTTTGAAAAATTTATATGGTAGCCCAAGGTTCGGTGTCGGCCGGATGGCCGCGTGGTAAAGCTTTGGCTTACCACCCTGGAGGATCCGGGTAATCCTATTTTTGAAAAATTTATATGGTAGCCCAATGTTCGGTGTCGGCCGGATGGCCGCGTGGTAAAGCTTTAGCTTACCACCCTGGAGGATCCGGGTCCCACACCTCCAGTTTTTCAGGAGGGGTCCGGGCCCGGCCCGTTGAACCCCATCCTTCAACCATCCGGTTGACCCCATCATGGGTGTTGGCCAGCCTGTGATGGGTTTTATAAGTGGCCGCCGCCAGATACAGAATATCCCATGAGGATATGGCGGCTTAATCTAACTAACCAAACCAAACCAAGGTTCGGTAGTCCATATCTAGCCCATCGATTCTTGTCCTCTACAGGCCAATTAGCTATCCGCAGAAGTGGACAACCTATGGCAGAGGCTATTTTCATCCCACCACTTAGGGTTTCGCTATTTCGAACACTTTTGACCCTTCCCTTTATCATTTTTCGTCATATCAGTTTGACTCCCTTGACCGTGATGTCACAAATTTGAAGATCCTTTCCCTTCTACTTCAAAATTTTCTCAGATTTTACATAAAAATAAAAATATATATAAAATAATGGAAATATGAATTACTTTATATAACACTTTGCTGCATATATTGTATTCTTTAACTTTCCAATAAGCCTTCGAGGGTCGGCCGGATTGGCCGCGTGGAAACGTTTCGGCTTTCCACTCTGGAGGACCCGGATTCGAGTCTCGGGTCCCACCCCTTGAAAATATTTATCATGGGGTCCGGGCCCGGCCCGTCGATCCCCGTCCTCCACAATCCGGCTGACCCCTCCGCAGGGGTGGGCAGCCTGTGGAAGGGCTTGTTTCGCCCCGTCACTTAGTATTCTGCCTGAATGGAAAGTGGCGTCATCTGTTAACAAAAAAAAATAAATAAATAAGCCTTCGAGGCGACCGGATGGCCGAGTGATAACGCGTTGGTGTGCCACGCAGGAAGACCCGGGTCTGATATCCTGAAAAGTTTTTTCGGATTCCGGGCCCGATTCAGTGATCCCCGTCCTTCACCATCCGGCCTCCTCCACGGGTGTGGGCACAGTCCCCATCGTTGGAACTGGCCCTGTTCTTTAGTAATCTCCCTGATTGGAAAGGGGCTTAAGCATAAAAAAAAAAAAACACTGTCGTTGAATATAATAATTGCAATTCGGTATTTATATTTTTATAATATTGCTGAATAAAAGCATAAAAAAAAAAAAATACTGTCGTTGAATATAATAATTGCAATTCGGTATTTATATTTTTATAATATTGCTGAATAAACTACTTTAAATGTAAAAGTTTATTTATTAATATTAATTAAATATCTAAAAATATGTTAATAGTATTCTTTTTGCTAAATTGTTAGATTTTTCACTTTTATAAATAATTTTAGTAGCGCCTCCTATTAACCGTCGTAGTAACTGTTTGCCTTGGAAGTTGGTAGTGTAACTAATTGATTATCGATTTTCGAGATGAGATTTTGCAGTAAAATACTAAAATTTAATCGGGTAAGTTTTTAATATACTTTGTTAACTTTACGCTAATTCGATCAGAAAATTTTTGTGAGACTGTTCTCACAAATTGAATATCGGCTTGTATGTGTTCTTAAAAGATAGTACAGTACAGTATTCCTTTAGCTGTAATGTAAACGCATGTGACTTTGATAACTCGTAAAATGACTAATATATGTTGATACAAATAATTATGTCTTAATATAAACAGTGGGTAGTGAAGAAGATACGGATGCATGTATATGTGAATCTAATTAACCGAAATTATGTTATGTACTCTTAAATTAAATGGGACACTTACGGATAAATAAAATCCGTAAGTGATTGGTTGTTGACTTCTGGCTATTATCACAAAATTAGACTATCAATATCCTAGAAAAAATTTAGAAATTATTAGAAAGCACAGTTTTTCTTAGCACAGAAAGACATGGACCCAAAAAAAGATGCATTTAAAATAGATATTATTTACTCTTTTAATGTTGTAGAATTATTTTTCAGTTAAATAATATGAAATAGTGATTTTTACATGTACTTTTGAATTAAATATGTTTCTATAATTCTTAATGTATTTTATTATTTATTTTATATACAGTGATACCTCGGTTCACGAACACAATCCGTTCCTTGACCCTGTTCGTGTGATTTCCGGTATCATTTCGTCTGTTTGACGTTACGTTATTGTTAGATTGTTTTGTAATTAATTAGTATTAAGTTAGAACGCTATAGTTTTTTTTTAAACTATAGTATTTTTATTTTTTTACTATAAGAGGTGATAGATTTTGTTTAAATGATTTAATTATATTTTGTACAATCTACTCAAGATAAAATAAAAACACCTGTGCTATATAATCTTTTAATTATTTTTCTTAAGTCTCAGAAAATCGGTTTTAAGAGTAACCTTCGGTTAAACTCGGTTTTGTGCAAGTCCTAACTCCAACTAAAATTTAGAAAATATTTATTATTTATGTATGGTAGCTATATTGAATAAGTTTATTATTTAATGATGATCGAAACTCATTTCATATACTAGAGTTTTAATGGAAATACGCTATCATGAAATATTTAAGTAAAATTTCCTACAAAAACATGTGCAATCATAAAAATGCATTTTCTACTCAAGAAACCTCCAAAAATTTTCAATTTATAAAATTCTTTTCTGTTTTTGTTATTGCTCTTGATATATTAGGTGGAAAAATAATAAACAAACTGCCCTATTGATAACCAAAATATTTTTAGGTTCTCTGACTTTTAAGGCATTCAGAAGTCAAAAATAAACAAATGCTAGATATGGAAAAGAATAATAATGACTTTCCCAATGAATACAGATTGAAAATTACGGCATTCAAATTCAATGCTTCTCATAAGCAGAGTAACAACAGACACTCAAATAGAAGTTCTGGAAAACATCCCTTTGTTATATTAATAAAAATTCCAAAGAAGGAGTAATATAATTGCCAAATTTTATGTGAATTTCACTCCATATATTGCAATTATTTTCCTTAGATTTGTTTAGTGCGTTTCGATTTAAACTACAAGATTTTACTTATTAATCCTACTAAAAATATTCTCAAAAATCTTTGCATATTTATACGATTAGTAGATTTCTTCTGCATTTCACTTTTAATTAAGTTTTCCATTAAAAATTCTATTGCAATCTTACGTAAACTTTAACATGGTCCAAAAATATTAAAAACAAAATCGTGAGTAATGATTAGCAAAGCCGTTCAACGGTTACTTATAAGGAAAAGTTAAAGAAGGCTTTCTGGTGTAATTAAAATAAGTTACTTCGGTTTTAGAAAATCAAAAATATTAATAAAACATATAAAATATTTTAATCACTAACTAAAATACAATAGTAATTAATAAAAATATTTATTAGTTTGAAAGATTTAAATTAAAAAAAAAAAAAATTTTATGTTATTAAATAGAAATTTCATCCATCCAATGAAAAGATTTGGAATTAATTCTTTACATTCCACTGATTATTGTTATAGCTTAATTAAAATCAAAATGTCATGCTACCAATTAAAACTTTATTTTTATTTATACTGTCTTTGTTTGATAAAATAAATAAATTTATTTTATTCTAAAATTATTAAAATAATAATAATAATGGGATAATATTATGTAGCAAATATGTATAGCAATATGTAAATATCAGTTACAAATTAAACTTCACAAAATATTTTCAAAAATATTAATCAACCTTATAATAAAACATATATACTTTCCTTTATATAAACCAGCCTCTAGATATTATTATAACATCATTGTTTGTGAAATTTGTATAAAGATAACTATAGTCATTCATAACTAATCTTCACCTTCGCTATCTCGGAAAAATTTAAGCTCATTAAAAATGTTAAGGCATAAAATAGTTTAAAGAGTTTTAAACGAAAATTGTAAAAGTTCTGTTTAATAAACATGGTTAATTAGCAATTTAATTTTATTTTCAAAAATCAAAATGTAAATAGATACCTCATTTTAATAAATATCTCATGGTAGATGTTTAACAATATAAACAATAAATGCTAGTTAGGAGGAATATGCAAAAATTAAACGAAAGTATATAATAAATTTTCATAATATTCCGAGATTATTATTTTAAAATTAAATATTATTTTGCATACAATAATGTCTTGTAAAGATTTTTAAACGAAAATTGTAAAAGTTCTGTTTAATAATCATGGTTAATTAGCAATTTTATTTTATTTTCAAAAATCAAAATGTAAGTAGATACCATATTTAATAAATATCACATGGTAGATGTTTAACAATATAAATAATAAATGCTAGTTAGGAGGAATATACAAAAATTAAATGAAAGTATACAATAAATTTTCATAATATTCCGAGATTATTATTTTAAAGTTAAATATTATTTTGCATACAATAATGTCTTCGATTACACTATTTCAATAGGAAATAATGGGAAATTTCTATTTAACATTCTCTATACTTGATGACAACATCGAAAGTCAGTATTGTGTCTATGGGAGAACCGAAGTTCATTTATATCACTATGTTTATAATATAGTCTACTAAATTATCGACGATATTACAGTAGATTGCAATAACATAATGACAATTTTGGCAAATAAGCTATAAGATAAGAATAAAATTATGATATTAACCTGATTTTAACATGTAGTAAATTATCTGCGTTTCTATAATATATACCATGATCAGATGTTCAATGATGTTTTCCGCATTTAAATTGTTTCTAACTGTTGTAAAATGGCGAAGAGTTGTAATTTAAAGTCATTCTCAAAAGGATTAATTGGCAAAAGAAACAAATTGCATTCAAATATTTGTCTGATACTTTGAAATGAATACCCAGAGATACGGTTACCTAAATATAAATTCAGTTCTTACTGACACTGTTACCGTTTTCTTAGAACTCAACTGTTCTGGGAGCATTGATACCACCAGAAAAGTTGTTAATAAGCCGCTTCCATACTCTCAATGCTGACTTCAGATGTTGTCGTTAAGAATGGAAATATAATTAATTAATACAGTACATAATTCCTGTTTCTTATTTCGTATTTTATAAATCTCTGATAAGCCTATTGGAGTACAAGACGAAAATATTTTCCTATATTCGCGATCTTCTAACTCCTTGCCGTTAATGTATAAAAGTATTTTGCTAAAGCTTTGATGGTGTAATTGAAAATTATTATCATCATTTCATTAATTTATAAAATATTTTGGCAAATACTATGAAATTCCTGTTAAACCGGAAATATGCGATAACATTTCATAAATATATTTTCAAAATTCGAAAAATATTTGGTCGAAAAATCAAATCAAATAATTTTTTTTAATTAATTTTCGTTCTTACCGTTAAGACGATTTTTGCATTAATTCTAATCGATTAAATATTAAAAAACGATGAATATTAACAAAAACAATATATTTTCCCAATTTTAAACAATAATACACAATAAATTAATGAAAACTCCAAACTGAAATTTAGAAAATTAATGTCACATTAACATGATTTAAAACACTATTATTTAGCTGTAGCAGTAGGAAAAAACGTATTTTAAGCTACTGCTATAATTATATTTTTTATAATAATTATGATTAGATGATGATTAAATTTTATCTGATATTCTAGACATTTGTAGCATCAAATTTTTTCATTGGAGATTTCGTCCATTTCAAAATCATTTCTGAAAGCACACTATCTAAAGAATTATTTCTGTTCATTAACAGCAGCAAACTTCTATAGCAAAACAAGATTTTCGATTAAAATTCCAAGATGCATTTGTAATTTTTTACATTGTTTCAAAAGGAAAAAATGGGAAAATTCTATTTAACATTCTCTATACTTGATGACAACATCGAAAGTCAGTAAGTATTGTGTCTATTGGAGAACCGAAGTTCATTTATATCACTATGCTTATAATATAGTCTACTAAATTATCGACGATATTACAGTAGATTGCAATAACATAATGACAATTTTGGCAAATAAGCTATAAGATAAGAATAAAATTATGATATTAACCTGATTTTAACATGTAGTAAATTATCTGCGTTTCTATAATATATACCATGATCAGATGTTCAATGATGTTTTCCGCATTTAAATTGTTTCTAACTGTTGTAAAATGGCGAAGAGTTGTAATTTAAAGTCATTCTCAAAAGGATTAATTGGAAAAAAAACAAATTGCATTCAAATATTTGTCTGATACTTTGAAACGAATACCCAGAGATATGGTTACCTTTTTCTTAGAACTCAACTGTTCTGGGAGCATTGATACCGCCAGAAAAGTTGGTAAATAAGCCGCTTCCATACTCTCAATGCTGACTTCCGATGTTGTCGTCAAGTATAGAAACATAATTAATTAATACATTACTCCTCTTATTTCTTATTTTATAAATCTTTGATAGGCCTATTCAAGGACAATATGACAATATTTTCCTATATTCGTGATCTCCAAACTCCTTGCCGTAAATGTATAAAAGCATTTTGCTAAAGCTTTAATGGTGTAATTGAAAATTGTTATCATCATTTCATTAATTTATAAAATATTTTCGCAAATACTATGAAATTCCCGTTAAACTGGAAATATCCGATAATATTTCTTAAACATATTTTCAAAATTCGAAAACTATTTGGTCGAAAAATCAAATAAAATAATTTTTTTTAATTAATTTTTGTTCTTACCGTTAAGACGATTTTTGCATTAATTCTAATCGATTAAAAATGTTTTCTTTTAAATAAAACGGTGAATATTAACAAAAATAATATATTTTCACAATTGTAAACAATAATACACAATAAATTAATGAAAACTCCAAACTGAAATTTAGTAAATTAATGTCATATTAACATGATTTAAAACACTATTATTTAGCGCTGGTAGCAGTAGGAAAAAACGTATTTTAACCTACTGCTATAATTGTATTTTTTATAATAATTATGATTAGATGATTATTAAATTTTATCTGATATTCTAGACATTTTTAGCATCAAATTTCTTCATTGGGGATTTCGTCCATTTCAAAATCATTTCTGAAAGCACACTATCTAATGAATCATTTCTGTTCACTAAACAGCTGCAAACTTCTATAGCAAAACAAGATTTTCGATTAAAATTCCAAGATGCATTTGTAATTTTCCTCCAACTACTTGAAAATTTATAAAATATTGTAAATATTTAGGAAATTATTTTGAAAAGATCCGAAAATATAACACGTTTTCACTAACGTAATTGAATATTTGAGAAATGAATTCATTATATATATATATAATGAATTCCGATTTACAATATGCCGAATACATATAATTTGAATATATACAGTATATATATTCAAATTATTTGTATTCGGCATACTGCTATATTGAATATAATTCGGTGAATAAATCGAGAACGAAATTTTTACAGCACAATACGGAAACGATCGAACAATAAATTTGTTTACACAAAATTGTAAATTTCAGGAAGTTGGCACTTATTTAGCTGTGAAAATCGGTGGAATTTTTACAGCAGAATACAGAAACGATCGACCAATACATTTGTTTACACAAAATTGTAAATTTCAGGAAGTTGGCACTTATTTAGCCGTGAAAATCGAACATAGATTTCTTCGATAATTTCACAACACAGAAGGAAATATTTAAAGCACGATCGGGGAAAAGTATCCATACAAATCTCCAGGAGAGAGACTTCAAGAAGAAAACCGCTAAATGCATTACTCAGCTTTCTTCATTAGATTTTTATAAAACTACCCAACGAAATCTGTCATCATTTTATTTTTCTAAGAAAACATCATTTTCATTTTTGTTGTCCCAATCCCTATGGTGGTTATATATTGACTTGACTCCGAATACGAAAAGCGCGCGAAAGTAAAGAGGATACGAAAATGACGAAGGTTATTTTATTTTTCTAAGAAAACATTATCATTTTCATTTTTGTTGTCCCAATCCCTATGGGGGTTATATATCGACTTGACTCCGAATACGAAAAGCGCGCGAAAGTAAAGAGGATACGAAAATGACGAAGGCGAGCCCTCCGGGAGTTCCGATTCCGTATGGGGCCCCACTGAGGGCTCCCAGTGACGGATGTGAGCACCGCCAAGGCAGTCCCGATTCCATAGAGGAGCCCACAAGCGAGCTCCCAGTGACGAACTTCGGAACCACCAACGCGAGGTGACTCCTTTAGGAGCCTTTTGCTCCACGCGATGTCAGACGTTTAGAAAAGTTTTTTCCGAAAAACCTATTTACTTTGTGAATAGGTCTTTCGGAAAGCTACTTACAAAATTTATATACAGGATACTTTTCCGACAATTATTTCACGTGCTGAAAATTAATCTTTCTTGCAGTAGCCGAACCAAAAGTCCCCTTCTTCATTTTTCTGTAGCTGAATCTTGTATTCTTTTTTCGAAGATGTGGTAGCATTATAAATCTTTTATAGTCCATTAATATTCTTTTCTCTTCTTTTTTCCGGTCACTGTCGTCGTACTGGATTAGTAGTTCTGGCTTAACTCTAAATTTTAAAGAGGGCTCCCAGTGGGGCACGGATGTGAGCACCTCCATGGCAGTCCCGATTCCGTATAGGAGCCCACAAGCGAGCACCCAGTGACGAACCACCAACGCGAGGTGAGTCCTTTAGGAGCCTTTTGCTCCACGTGGTGTCAGACGTTTAGAAAAGTTTTTACGAAAAACCTATTTACTTTGTGAATAGGTCTTTCGGAAAGCTACTTACAAAATTTATATATAGGATACTTTTCCGACAATTATTTCACGTGCTGAAAATTAGTCTTTCTTGCAGTAGCCGAACCAAAAGTCCCCTTCTTCACCTTTCTGTAGCTGAATCTTGTGTTCTTTTTTCGAGGATGTGGTGGCATTATAAATCTTTTATAGTCCATTAATATTCTTTTCTCTTCCTTTTTCCGGTCACTGTCGTCGTACTGGATTAGTAGTTCTGGCTTAACTCTAAATTTTAAATATCTGTCATTGTAATGAAAGATGAACTTACACTCTGGTTCCTTATATCCTGGTTGGTAGCACTGTGTACAGCTTTGTAGTCGTGCTAGGAGTTTCTTGCCTCCTCTGCGTTGTTTTTCTTTTGCTTGTTGTTGTTTTGTTTTCTCTTCTTCCACTGTGTCAGTGTTCTCTGAGTTCTCATTGTCCTCTTCCTCTACTTCTTCTTTCTCGTCTGTTGTCTTTTTTTCTTCTTTCTGTATTTCTTGTTCTTCAGTTTCTTCTATTGCTACCGATTCTTGTGTTTTTCTTCTCTTTTTTGTCTCTTCTCTGCTGGTGTGTTCTGTACTATCTTTTCCTTCTTCATCCATCGGTTGCTCTGTTTCCTCTTTACTAGTTCCAATTTGTTTATTTATTAGGTCTCCACACATGCGATGGATGAGGCCTAGCTGTTTGCAGTGGAAGCAACGGAGTGCTGGACAGGTAAATATGGAATGATCAGGTAAGTTACAATGTTTTCGTACCTTAACAACTCCTTCATATATCACTTTTAGCTTGAAACCTTTGATTTTTCAGGTAATTCGGAACATCTTTATTCATGGTCATTAGGATGCATCTTGAGGATGTTCTTATTATCGGATAGTTCTTTAACGTTGAACTCTGGAAGGATTGCACTTTTTGATATGTGTTGAGAACCTGAATGATATCATTGTCTGCAAGTTCACCTGTTTACGTCCAATAGAATCAGCAGTTTTCTTTCGGAGTCTAAGAGTGAGCAGTACACTTGTTGACTTTTGTATGACAGCTGTTGTTGCATGAACTGGTGTCTGATGCGTCTTGAGGATGCATTGATGACTGTAGATTTGAAGGTAATTGTTACGAGATTTTTGCTGATAGTGTCGACCTGGCTGATCTCGTTGTGGAGGTATAGCTTCGTCTACACCATCTCGATGATCTGGTCTATGTCATAATCCGGAATAATAATGCGGAGTGATCTACTCCTATCCTTTCTGTTGTTGTCGTCGTTGTCTGTAGAGCAGGCATTAGTTCGGAGTGGCTGATTTTCCGAAGTTTGTTGTACCGAAAGTTCCATCATTTCGGCCCAGGAATACGTTCCAACTGGCAGTGTTGCCACCTCACGGGTGATAGCACAAACACGGAGGTTTTCTGTGTTGCTGAGGAACCAATGGGGTGGACTATACGGATATCCACCCGGGGAGAGGAACGAAGGCATGATGCGTCTAAACCGTAGCGTTCCCTCCCTTCGCGACGGAAGGGGGCTGTAGCTATGCCATCTCGATCTTTTAGAGTAGTGGTCTCCAAACTTTTTTGACTGCGTACCCCTAAGACTGAAAAAATAAATGGTTTATTTATTAGGTCTCCACACATGCGATGGATGAGGCCTAGCTGTTTGCAGTGGAAGCAACGGAGTGCTGGACAGGTAAATATGGAATGATCAGGTAAGTTACAATGTTTTCGTACCTTAACAACTCCTTCATATATCACTTTTAGCTTGAAACCTTTGATTTTTCAGGTAATTCGGAACATCTTTATTCATGGTCATTAGGATGCATCTTGAGGATGTTCTTATTATCGGATAGTTCTTTAACGTTGAACTCTGGAAGGATTGCACTTTTTGATATGTGTTGAGAACCTGAATGATATCATTGTCTGCAAGTTCACCTGTTTACGTCCAATAGAATCAGCAGTTTTCTTTCGGAGTCTAAGAGTGAGCAGTACACTTGTTGACTTTTGTATGACAGCTGTTGTTGCATGAACTGGTGTCTGATGCGTCTTGAGGATGCATTGATGACTGTAGATTTGAAGGTAATTGTTACGAGATTTTTGCTGATAGTGTCGACCTGGCTGATCTCGTTGTGGAGGTATAGCTTCGTCTACACCATCTCGATGATCTGGTCTATGTCATAATCCGGAATAATAATGCGGAGTGATCTACTCCTATCCTTTCTGTTGTTGTCGTCGTTGTCTGTAGAGCAGGCATTAGTTCGGAGTGGCTGATTTTCCGAAGTTTGTTGTACCGAAAGTTCCATCATTTCGGCCCAGGAATACGTTCCAACTGGCAGTGTTGCCACCTCACGGGTGATAGCACAAACACGGAGGTTTTCTGTGTTGCTGAGGAACCAATGGGGTGGACTATACGGATATCCACCCGGGGAGAGGAACGAAGGCATGATGCGTCTAAACCGTAGCGTTCCCTCCCTTCGCGACGGAAGGGGGCTGTAGCTATGCCATCTCGATCTTTTAGAGTAGTGGTCTCCAAACTTTTTTGACTGCGTACCCCTAAGACTGAAAAAATAAATGGCGCGTACCCCAACTGATTGAGCAGATATCTATTGTAATTGGTGTTTTAAAGAGGAAATAAGGCCTTATGTAATATCCAAAAAAGCTATAATTGAACATTAGTTGCTTTATTATAGTTTCAATAAAGCATTATTTAACACTTTGTAAGTGTTTTGGAGTCTAATAAATTTCATATTTTTTGTTATCTAACTTGTTTGAGAATTTCTTCAATTTATTAGTGTAAGTTCTAACATCGTTGTTTGTTTGTTCTAGTCTAACACTTAATCGGTACTTTTAGTTTAAGTTCTGATTTCCGGTATCATTTTGTCTGTTTGACGTTACGTTATTGTTAGATTGTTTTGTAATTAATTAGTATTAAGTTAGAACTTAGAAAAAGACCTGAGCTCAGGCCGAACTCTGGAATTTGCAGCGTCGTTAGCCGTTAGGGTTAATTAGAATTAGTATTATTGATATTTGTTCAAATTTGCAGAGTTGCTATAGAACCGTCAGGTTTAGTTGTATAATAATATTGATATTCGTTAAAATTCGTGACTTTTCTGAGCTCAGGCCGAACTCTGGATTGCAGAGTCGCTAGAACCGTTAGGTTAATTATAGTTATTGTTATTGACATTCGTTCTAATCCGCGACTTTGTATAATTAGTGTTATTGACATTCGTTCTAATTCGCGACTTTGCAGTTATTTTAATGTAAACCTCTGTTTATGAGCTTAATTTGTTCCTGAAGGTCATTCCTAAACTGAAATGTTTGTAAATCGAAATTATTTTCCCCATAGGAATTAATGTAAAATGGATTAATCCATTCCTGGACCCTAGATTATTGCTTATTTAAACTTTTACACAAGTACTTTGAGCACAAGTTCTTAATACAAAATCAATGGAAACTATTCAATCTATTACAAAAAAGATAAACACAACACTAAGCAGATCAAATATAGACGAAAACTTAATTTAGTTTTACCATACCTTTATGGAGAAGAATTGACAGCATAAGTGGAAAGTGGTGAGCAGGTGAAATGTAATTGTTTGGAAGAGGAATCTTTTTCTTTTTCTGTCTCTTGGCACTACTTGACTCTGCTTCAGACCCATTGGGTCTCTGTCTCACTAAAAAGTTGTCTAGTGTGATTTGTTTCTGTCTACGTTTTAAAATATTTCTAAAGTGACACATGACATTATCATTGAAAATGTTTATGTTGATGGCTTGTGTGTTTGTAACTGAAGACACAGTATGTCATCAGAGATTCTCTCTGTTTGGAAAATTTTTTCATGAACCGAGGTTTGATTATATACACTATTTTTTAAAATAAATAAATATTTATATTAAAAATTAGTAATTATTGTTTTGATTATATGATTTTAATAATACTTCATTACTAAGTATTTTTGTGATGTTACCATTGAAAATATCGTTTTGATATTGTAATAACTGATTTTGAATATATTATTACAATTCCAGAATGTTAATATTTATTCCAATAAAATTTAAAATATAAACTTTAGAATTTATAACATAGAATGATAAAAGACAGAAGATATTTTTAGAATAAATTCATTGGTGTTCTAGAGTAAAGTCAATATTTCTGTTATGGTTTTTATATTTCTATAGTATGTAGTTGATTACATTAAAGTTTGAATAGTTTTTAATATATTCAAATATTGTTAAAATTTTATTTGTAATTTATAATGATAAATTTATTTTCTTTAGATTGCAAATGATATAGCTAAAGTAGATGGAGTAAAAAAAGTATTAGTAGCAGAAAATAGTATATATGAAGGATTTCTTCCAGGTAAATAAATTTAGAAGATATTTTAAAACTAACTTTAAATTCTTCTTGTGCTTTTTATAATGTGACATTGCAAAAATCAAGGCAAATTCTTTAACTTTTTCCTCAGTTCTTTTTCTGAGAATTCAATTCAATTTAATAAAATTATCTATCCAGATTATATGTTGTTCCCCCTTTTTTAGGTTACTCTTCTGAAGAAAATGGAAGCTTATGGCTCACATTTGTCTGTTGATCTTTACTAATAATTTTTGAACTGATTAGCAGATTTTCATGAAATTCTGTAGAGATATTCTATTATTAAAGACATCTGAATGTTGCATCTCTTAATTCTACAGGATGGAATTTATCATTAAAATTTTAAATTATATTATTGACAATAGGTGTCACTAAGTATTAGCAATGTAAGAGTAACATATTTAAGAATTATAGATAATATAATTCTTAAATATCTATAATTCTTAAAATTTAGGATCATCCATTATCATTATCCATCACAATGATGTCACAGCCCTGATGTGATGCTATTGTAATTCAACAATGAATGGCATCATAATCCTGATTGTTTATGATGTCATAATGAAAGCAATAATTTCCATCTCGATTACATCATCATCACATCTATGCTAGCTAAATCCGTTATAAATTGGATCTCAGCAAACCACTGATTCTAAACACTATAAACGTTTTATCTTACTTATTTGGCTTATTGTTTGCTTTTATTTAATATCTTAAGTAAGAAGTTTTTCAATATTTTTTATTTGTTACTGAAACCTGTTTAAGTTGAAACATATGTCAGAATATACCCTATACAGTATGCAATATTAAAAATAATTATATTAAAGAATAAACACATTAAATAGCTGCATAGTAAAGCAGTTGCTTACTATATTGGAAGATCTGGGTTCAATTCAGTATCTCACACCTCCAGTTTTCAGGAAGAATCTGGGCAAGAGTGTAGCTTGTTAACTAAAACTAGCCTAATAAGTATATAAAATACATGTATATATGATAAATGATGAAATTAGGAGAAAAATGCTGTATATCTCTGATATAGCTTTATCAGTGTATTTTTCTTTTAA
This sequence comes from Olivierus martensii, assembly GCA_000484575.1. NCBI lineage: Eukaryota > Metazoa > Arthropoda > Arachnida > Scorpiones > Buthidae > Olivierus > Olivierus martensii. Next base: position 41,744 of record AYEL01053845.1, read on the forward strand.
GTCAAGGAATTTATGTAGGTATGGATCTATATATATATATTGAATCGTTAACTAAAACTAGCCTAATAAGTATATAAAATATATGTATATATGATAAATGATGAAATTAGGAGAAAAATGCTGTATATTTCTGATATAGCTTTATCAATGTATTTTTCTTTTAAGTCAAGGAATTTATGTAGGTATGGATCTATATATATATATTGAATTTATATAAGTTGGGATTCTCTAAATATGTTGTGTTTTTATTATATCCAAGATAAATTTTCTTGGCCATATTCATTATTTAAAGATCTTAATATTTTCTCTTTTCTTTATTCTACTAATACTTTCACATTTGCTAATTTTTTTTAATCCGAGCTATCATCAGTAATATCCATTAAGTCCATATTTCAAATGCTTCCAATATTTTTAGTTCACATTTATTTATAAAGTTCAAACTTTACAGCCATAAAGTAAAACAAGTCAAGTATAATATTTTAATAGTTTAAATTAAGTATTCAATTTCAAATTTTTTTACATAAGATTTGTTTTATTTTTCATGAATGATAATTTTGCTATTTCAATTTTTCATTTTACTTTTTATTAATTTGGCCCAATCCTCATCAATAATACTTTCTAAATATTTACATATTTTTACTTTTCCTATTACAAATCAAATAGATTACCTTTTATCATCATAATTTTTTCTAATTTGAAATTATGCTTTAATAAAAGTGGAGAAAGATACAAATTATATTCTGAAATAAGCTGAATTTAATTATGTATATATATATATAAATGATTATACTATAAAATACTTTAATATTAAATGAATGATTAAACTTCAACAATGTGTTAATAAAATACATTTTGTTTTTTATAGAAACTTTAACACCTTTAATTTTACAAGTACAAGAGAAACTGAATTTTACTCACATTTTAGCTGGAGCAAATGCTTTTGGCAAGGTAATTTTAATCTTTTTATCTGATGATAAAACAGTTCATATAACATTTTGATCAATATGAAAATACAGGTAGTCTTTGACCTACAACTGTAGAGTTCAGTTTGAATCCTGCTGTTTTAAGTCAGAAATGCCCAAAATTTATGAACTGCTCAATACCAATATTTATTATTACACTTCATATTATCATAATAAACTTAACAAACAAAAATACAAGAACCAGATAAAGAAAGATGTTTTTTTGTGTATCAGACCATTGATCAAGAACTCAAACACTGTTAGTTTTGTATTGGCTAATCACAGAATTTATCGATGATGTTTCCATCATTTTAAGTATGAATGATTGCAAGTTGAGGACTATCTGTATAAATAGTACTTGACTTATGACAGAGTTCACTTTCAAAAATTTAAAATCCCTCATTGTAAGTCAGAAATGCCCAAAATTTATGGACTTCTCACTACTAATGTTTACTCATAGTGAGAAACCCATAGAAGAATACTATATGTCAGTGGTTCCCAATCTTTTTTGGCTATGCCTCACTTAAGCATCTCTGTCCTGATGTCCCCATAACATATAATTTTTATTATTCAAAAAGTGAACTCCTCTTCACAGATTTGAAACAATTTAAATCTGAATTTATATATTGCACTATGTTTTTGCCTTCAAATATTTATCAAATATACTGTTTGTGATATAGCCATGGTGGCTAAATTGTGGCTGTTTAGTATATTCAATATGGCTTCCATAGCATGAAAGTCAATAGTTAATATGGAAAAATACCTGTTTAATTTAAAAAAATAATATATTTGTAATTTGTTCATTTATTGTAAAATTAGTATGCATCTATATGAAATATATAATAAACAATTTTTGAAACCATTGTTAAGATTATCCTAAAAATCTGATGTGGCTTTCATTGCCCCAGACTCTCAAGTATTTGTGATTCTTATATGTGGCTTGTAATGATAAGAAGTTTGGCCATCTCTGTTATATAGCATTATGTTTGTATACAGCAAAAATATGTTAAGTAGAATATTGTTATATATTAAGTTTTTTATATTTCTATTAATATTTTTGATTAATTATTCTATTTCACTTACTATAATAAAATCAATAACAATTATGACAGTGAAATAATTCTATAACAATAATTAAATTGCACAATTCATGAATTTTTTTATAATTGTCAGGAATTTATTTTTCTGTGATTAGATTTTATTACAAGTATTGTATCAATTATCCAGCATCCTAGTATCTGGAATTCTCAGAAAACTGGCTATGTTCTAGAATATATCGAAGTGTAAAATTCCTGTATGCATAGATTCAACATTATGATTATGTTGAGTGCAAACATTTCAGTAAATCAAAATCTAGCTTCACTCTGCTATTATTATATATGTCAATCATCCAAAAGAATCATTTAAAACAAAAGTAATATATAAATGCTTAATGTTTAAATTTTAACTTATTAAAGACTTATGACAGCAATAAAATTTTTGAAAGTGAACTCTATCTCCTGAGAAGGGACAGGGATACTACACTTTTGTTTAAAACATATTCTAAATCAGTTTCTCTATACCAGGGCTGCCAACCTTTTTATGACCGTGAGCAATATAACGATCTACCAATATCCAGGAGAAAAAAGTACAAAAATAGCAATGTCATCTATATAGTTCAAAATTTATTAAGTAAAATAAACAATTCTTCATAATAACAAAATATGAAAATAATTACGAATTCATGAGTACATAAACAAAAATTTTAAGGCGCTATTTGGCATTTAAGATTATAGATTTTGCAAATAATTCAAAATTTGAATTATATGACGAAAGAGATAATCTTAAAATTATTACAAACATACTTTGTTGTGAATGTAAGTTTGATTTTAAATATATAATTTCCGAAAAACTGCGTATTTCGCAGTCTTTCAGATATTAATTTTCATAAGTGGAGAACATTGTTTGAAAATGTCTTTAGATATTTCTCTTTGACTGCGTATTTCGCAGTCTTTCGGAACAGATATTAATTTTCATAAGTGGAGAACATTGTTTGAAAATGTCTTTAGATATTTCTCTTTTTTTGAAATAACAACAGCTGAATTACATATTAGACAAGAACATTTGCATTAACCATGGAAAAAAGAAATCATGTTCCCATTCATCATGGTTATGATAAGTTTTAATTTTCTTTCCTACGCTATAATTATTCTTAAAAGAAAAAAAATTATTTAAAAATAAACTTCTTCAATTATTTAAATTTAACCCTTTTAGTGCAGAACAATGATATACTGTTATCTGAACCTGAGTAATATAATAAAGAAAGAAAAGACATTTGAACCTGTAAATGCATTTGTCCAACAAACTTTTGCTTACTCATTGAAATAATCTTCATTTATTGTTTTTGATATAGTATTATATTCTACCGATTGATCTGATCTGCTATTACTTAATAAATGATAAAAGACACAAAGAATAAAAACACTTATAGATAATCTCTTTTCTTGTTTCAATAAGAAAACAGATCACATTAAAAACACTTATAGATAATCCCTTTTCTTGTTTCAATAAGAAAACAGATCACATTTACTACCTATTGTAAAGTGGAAGTTTAACAAGCGAGTTGATCGAAGGCTTGTGATCAACTAAAAGGCTTGTCAAGATTGACTAGTAGCTCGGCAATCGACAGATTGGGCATCCTTGCTCTATACCATTAAATCTATTTTTAATCTATCGTGTAAATATTTTTATTGTATTTTGATTCACATTTTTGAATTTTCCTCATTAGAATTGGCAAATTATTATTAAAGTGTCAGAATGAAATGATTTTAATCTCAACATGTTTATGAATATTGGCTAAAATTGGAATGGAAAAACTCTCACTTTTTACAGATTTTAAAATATAAATTAGTATATATAAACTATACATTTTTCAAGTAATTAGTAAAATTTATTTACAGGCAGTTTTGGCAATTATGACACTTCATTATCCACAATGGAACTATGAGTGAATGTGATGTGATTTTTTTTGTGACTATAGCCCCTATAAATGTCAAAGTATGCACTCTTCATATAATTTATAACATTATTTATTACTTTATTAATAAGAAATTACATGAAATAACATCATTTTAGAAAATGCAGTATAATAATTTCTAAATTTAACATAAGCATCTGGTTTAAGTTTCAGAAAATTTAAGTTCTCCTGTTCCTATAAAATAGTAATTGATATTAACTAAGCCAAAATACCTTAATTTTGAATGAAGAGCAATTATTTATTTTTTGTAATTTTTAAATGTTTTAATAGATTTTAGGTGAAATTTCCACTTTCAGAAAAATCTCTTATCTGAGAAACCCTAGATCCCAAGCATTTCAATAAATGATCCCATATCTGTATTATGATCATTATTTCTTTGTTACTTTATAGAAATAAATATATACATTTATCTGACAGAATATTTTGCCTCGGGTGGCAGCCAAATTAGATGTATCTCCAATTTCAGATGTAGTGGAAATCCGAGAGCCAGATGTCTTTGTCAGAACCATTTATGCAGGTAAGATTTTAAGGACAGTATTTTTCTGTTTTATTTTGATCATTCTTATCAGAAAAATGCTTTTTAGGTAATGCTGTTCAAACACTGAAAGCCAAAGATCCCATTAAAGTTCTAACTGTTAGAGGAACATGTTTTGAAGCTTCAGAAATATCAAATGGAAATGCTGCAATAGAAATGGGTAATCAAATATATTTGATTTTCTTCTTAAGGCTGAACTCACACAGACCACAACAGAACCATGCCACAACCACAAAACGGTGGTTGTTTGTGGACGGTCATGAATTATAATTATATTAATATAGAAATGCATAATCTACTCAGACGGACCACTAAACTGAAGTGGTTTCAATGGTTGTCACAACTTGTGGTCTTCAGTGGTTGAGTGCAACTCGCACAGTGCGGTATACAGACCACTAGCCGTCAACAGCGCTTCCTTTCAATCAGCAATTGGTAACGGATTGTGCATATAAGTGGTTCGCAAGTAGTTGATTTCGGCCACAACCCAACCACATGGTAACTGTTTTGTGGTCTGTGTGAGTTTAGCCTTAACCCTTATAAGATTTGTGATATAAATACAGTGTTACACTATGTTGGTGGACCAATCATAATATAAATAAAGAATGTATTATATCCAGTTATTATTGATATGATTAATTAATTTTAGCTCCAGAGGGTCAAATAGAAAACCAGTTATCATGGTATGATGGCCAGGAACTGACTAAAAGTGAAAGACCAGAACTGACCAGTGCTAGTAGAGTTGTATCTGGAGGTAAGTGGCTAATACCTGCAGGCTCTTAAAATATGCTTAATTTTCAGTTATTAATAATTTTCTATAGGAAGGGGGATGAAAAGTGGTGAGAATTTCCAACTCTTGTATCGTTTGGCCGATAAATTGCAAGCAGCAGTAGGTGCTTCTCGAGCAGCAGTAGATGCCGGTTTTGTACCAAATGACATGCAAGTGGGTCAGACAGGCAAGATAGTAGCTCCAGTTAGTATTCCATTATTTAAGTTACTATTTTATCTTTAAAATTAGCAAATAAAATTTTATTTATTTATTCCAGGAACTGTACATTGCAGTGGGAATATCTGGTGCCATTCAGCATCTGGCAGGAATGAAAGACTCTAAAACCATTGTTGCCATTAATAAAGATCCTGAAGCTCCTATCTTCCAAGTTGCTGATCTGGGCTTAGTAGAAGATCTATTTAAAGCTGTACCAGAGATGACTGAAAAAATTGATGAATACCTGAGTAAATGGTAAGATAATTCCATTTTCATTAAGGTTGATAACACTATATATATTATCACTGTAAGAGAGCAAACCATTACTGGACTGACAAATATTCTTCAATACATTGTCAACAAAAATATTTACATTATATATCAGACCATCACCAACATCATTTTTAATGAGAGTATTTTAGTATGTCAACCATCTTCAGCATCAAGAATAGAATACTAAGATGGTCGTTTATCAACCGAAAATGTTCCATTATTGATTATGGAATTTAAAGTGCTTGGCTTTGTTATTTAATAATCTTAAGCAGTATAGGTTTGTAATATTTTCTATTCAATCTGCCTATATATATCCATATAAATTCAAATTTTTTAGTTGATCTGGAATGTAATTACGACATTGAATTAATTCAATGAGAAATCAAGGTCTAATATGTGTTATTTTGATATAAATCTTGCTTTTTAGGAATATAATTATGATGTTTCAGTATGAAATTTGTGATGCAATTTTTTTGAGTACTATTGTATATGCTAAATGCAAATTATATCTCATTCATTAGTTGAATGCATGTATGTTTCGTGAAGAAATTAAACATTAATACACCTAATTCTGTTTTTACACGATAGATACGTTGCCGAAGAATACGTGTAAAAACAATTCATGTAAAAAAATATATTGCATCTATGGAAAAATAGAAGATTGGTTCCAGTCCTAAGAAATCCACAAAAATAATACAATAAATTCATGAGTTTTCATGTTAGGATCTTAAACATTTTATTTCATAAAGATTGCACATGATCATACAAAGTAAATTATCATTTGAAAAGGAAAAAACATGTCACTGAATTAGTGACATGTTTTTTCCTTTTCAAATGATGAACACAAAAATTAGGCAAAATAATATGAGTTTCATAAAAAGATTTTATTCATTGTCACTTTCTGACAATGACGCTATCACATCACGTGATAAGCCAAGATGGCTACTGTTGAAAGTAAACGGCATCGTTAGTCTGATAATTCAAAATAATTTTAGATGGTGGATTTTCCGAGATATATGGTTTGTTACTAAAGGTGAGATTGCTATATTTATTATAAATATCCTTCCGAATAAACGCTGAAAAATGAAAATGTATGATTCATTAATAAAGATTTACTTCAAAAATAACCGTATATCTTGGAAAATCCACAGTTCCTCTGACAAATTAATTCCTCGTCTCCAATGTCGCAGTTATAAAAATAAAAACAAAGCAAAATTTTCTTCTTAGAATTTGGATCGATCGTGTTAAATCAAAAAAAGTTGTGTAAAAATAAAATAAATTAGAATTAAAATTTTTTTCTAATTCATGTTAAATCAAAATCATGTAAAAGAAGTTTGTGTAAAAACAGAATTGGGTGTAATAATGTTTTTTTGCTATTTACATGCTCTCCTTATTTTGTAAAACAACTATTATAATAGCGTATAATAATGTTTTTTTGCTATTTACATGCTCTCCTTATTTTGTAAAACAACTATTATAATATGAAAATATTTGGAGTGCAATTTTATATTCTTGCCTCAAAATTAGCTAGATGCAGATCAAAGCAATTATGTGTTACTTTATTGTCAATGTGAATACAATCGAAAATTTCTAGTCCAGCAATGGTGTGCTCATTGATGAAGGTAGTATGTATAGTGTGAATCAGTCTTTAGAATTTATTCATTTCTCTTCCAAACCTCTTATTCTTTATTTCAGATGGGAATGTCGTATTGCTAAAGAATTATGTTAAGGTAAACAGAAACAAGAAAAATATTGTATAGCCATTCACTGTGTATATCTGAAAATAAATATTTTTATTTACAATATGCTAAAGTTTGTTTGCAATATGTACAATACTATTACACATTCAAACATCTCATTGATACTGATTATGTATTAACTGAATATTTTTATTTTAAGTCAAAAATAAACCACTTCAATTTCTAAATATTTAAATATATAGTAGGTTCCCTTCTTATGCAGTCTCAAAGCTACACAGACCAATTTCTAAATATTTAAATATATAGTAGGTTCCCTTCTTATGCAGTCTCAAAGCTACACAGATGTATATTTCTTTTAATTTTTGTTGGTTTTCCATAAAACATGAATAAAAAATTCATTAAATAATTTACTTTTTTGCAAAAATCATTTATAGTCCTTAAATTGTTTTATCTATGTTTATGAGCATGCTTTACATTTCATTTGGCATTCTTATTACCAATTTATCCATGTGTATATTGCTGGACTTACCTGGTTTTCAATTAGCATGGAAATTTTTTGGATGAATTAATGGCATAAATCAGGAAAAGCTATTGTATTAGGCTTTCATAATTTTTGTTATATTGCATAAGAGATTTCCACTAACTGTAAAATTTAAATATACATAGTTGTAGATGAAGTTAAGGTTTAAAATGAATTTTTTTCAGATTTCTTCCATCCATGTGTATATATATATATAACAAGTCTGTATTTTTCCAAATAACTTGATAACTAACATAGATTTCAAAAATCTGTTAATGCCAACAATGGGAAGTCACAAATGGGCTATTTGATGGTGACCTTCAAATAAGAAATAAGCTGACTATGCAAATGTACTCATTTGCATATCTTATCTCATAAACCGTAATGGAGAAAGAAAAATTTCCAATTATAAATTTGTTCAGCATTCAATTCTGAACACAATAAAAAAACTTCAAAATTGGATGGATAGTTTACCCAAAAATAAACAGCATTCCTCTAACTTCCAGCTTAGGCCAAAAATTATTATTAAAAATTCTGTAATTCAACTTCACCATTTGCATATACATACATCAGATTGCTTTTGTATATGCATCGCAGCCTTACAATTAGTCGGCAAGCAAAGTCTTGCAATTACTATATCTCGTTGTAACTCTGTCATGTCCAGTAAGAGAAATGATACTACTGACGAAAATTCCAATGCAAAAAAGGTGAGGAAAGCTTTATTTAACTGTTTTAAGTAAATTAAATAGAAACCTAATTTATGAAAATATTAAAATCAGAAATCAAGCAAATCAAGAATTAAAAAAAGTCCTTGCCTTACAATGGACACGTTGAAACGGAACTCCTTCGTAAGTCGAGGACTACCTGTATATTACTTTTTATCTCCAAAATATCTTGCAGCATCCCTGGCTGATCTTGTGGCACATTAAAGTGCCACAGCACATCAGTTGAGAAACACTGCTGTATATAATCATCCACTTACAAAAATACAGTATTTTGTTGTAGCTGCAATCACCTTCATTTTATTGCATGTGATCACCATGGCCAAAATTGAGAGCAGCTGTTCTAGAGAGAGGTATTTTGTTCACTATAATCAGAATGACTCCACTCCAGAACAGATTTATTTTCTAATTACCTCTTGTATTTTTTTTTATGTTTTGTTAAAATGTTTTCAAAAAATGAAATATCATCATTCCATATAAATCAACAGATATCAATTTTAATAAAAAAAAATCAAAATTATCAAAGGATTAATTTGCAGTTAGATTCAATTTACATATCTCCTTTGAAGTTTGACTGTTAATAAAAATCTATAGACAATTATCCAATCATAGAAATTAAACCATATTAGCCTAGTTTGTTTAATTTTATGATCACAATGATAGTTTTTTGGGCTAGATTTTAATACCGAACCTCCAAGTAGATATGTAACTTGTTCAACTGTGTCACTATTATTATATTTATTTTAGAATTCAAAAGAAAATTATCTGTTTATTAATGTATGTTAAAATAAATCTATAAAATTCAAAATGAGTATTATTTTATCATTAGTTAACTGTACAAAAATCATTCATTTTATTGCAATTTTTTAATAATTTTAACATTCTGGGTGCTGCTATGTTGTAATATATGACATTATTATTAAAATATAAGGCTGAAAAGCTTTCTTTTTTGATGTGCTTAGCAATAATATATAACATATGAGATGTTTGTGTTTGATTCTGAAAAACTTTCTTTTTTGATGTGCTTAGCAATAATATATAACATATGAGATGTTTGTGTTTGATTCTCCCTGAATTAAAGTTTTTTTTCAAAGAATTATGATGTTAGAATGATATTTCTAAGAATTTTCATTTCTATGTTCACTAAAACCAAGGAAGGGTTCATTATAACTGAAATTACAATATTAACATATAGTGAACATATGCAGTAAGTCTGTGGGATCACATAGATTTAATACTGCCTTCTGATGCCGTCATCAGGTATAGAGTTGACTGTATACCAAAACAAATAGCGTTAAATAAGATTTTGAAGAGTAAGAACAATCACAGTAAATTTTTACAATAAAAATTTTAATGGAAGATTTGATTTTATAATAATTAAATACATATCATGCAAAGCTGTACATGTATAAAAGGTCAAATATGCTTAAGGATAAAAATAAATCTTTTAACAAATGATATTTTATATGTATATATATTATGTTTTAGTAGGAAAATGTTAATGCATTTCTGAAATTCTTCCTTCAAAGACAATTGCACAGAACCGTAAATTGTTTCTATTTAATTCACATATTTACTACTGAATATACTATTTCATAATTTTTGTAATCGTTACTAATTAATTATTTTCACAAATATATATGTATACAAACAGATATTAAAATATAAATATTCTAAAAATAAGATTTCTATCTTAAAGAAAAACATGTTTTAGAATAATTTCAAATAATTCTAATTAATGTTTTTCGATTGCACAGATGCTATCATCACAATAACATAAGTACAGGTATTTACAAATAGTCGAGATGCAGTTGGACTGCGAGAAATGACATTGGTGGGTCTTAAATGGAAAAATTCAAAAGGACAAAACTGATCCAGTTAAGAGCCTGAAAAAAAATGTTTGGCAGTTGTCCAATAATTCTTGGGAAATCTAGAAGAAAGTTGCCATCTAGGATTTTCTTCCTGTTTGTTTCCTTAAAAATAATAATTAAATAATTGTAAACATTTTTCAGTTTAAACATATCTTGAAGTTGGATTTCTTTTTAAAATCATCAGTCAAAGTACAGTATTTTTACATATTGCATTTAAATTATAAAAAAGAAAATTGAATGCCATTTTTCATTCTGAAAAACTGGGCTCAAATAAAAGTAAATTAAATAAATAAAATTCCAGATTTTCTAATATAAATATTAAATATCAGTATTAGGATTATGAGTAATAAATTTAATAAGCAGATATATGTATACTACTCGTGACTACTTTAATCTAAATGTATATTTTGTTTTATAAATAACAGTGGATTCCGCTTAATTGGGACAAAATTCAAAAAACAAAAACCAAACTAATACAAAATTTAAACGCTTAATTGCAAATATTGTTTTATGCATACAAAGAAAGAAATATACTTCCTTGATTATAGTAAAATGAGAACTGTATTTTTTGTTTTATAAATAAAATACAGTGGATTCCGCTTAATTGGGACAAATCTCAAAAAACAAAATCAAACTAATAAACTAATACAAAATTTAAACGCTTAATTGCGAATATTGTTTTATGCATACAAAGAAAGAAATATACTTCCTTGATTATAGTAAAATGAGATTTAGTAAGAAACAAAGGGAAAAAAATGGAGATTTTATAGCCTTCAAGAAATTTGACTTATCACATGAAAGAAAAAAAAAAGTGGAAACTTGTTTGATGTCCCAGTGTATTTGAGCTGGGATGATATTTGAGTATTATTCTAAAGATTTCTGATTTTATTCTGTCAGGACAAATTTTTATTTTTGAATAAAGATTAAAAATTAGTTTAATTATTAATTAATAAATAGAGCCACTTTAAACTATAATTAATGATTAAGTTAATTTCAGCTAATTAATTATTACAGCTAGGATTATTTGATTGTTTATTGATCAATTTTTGATAAATCAAGATACAAATATGCTTGTGAAATTTCATTTTTTAATAATCATTATGCATATTTTTAAAAACTTTATTTTGTTAATATTTCTGTAAAATTTGCTTGTAAAATAGCTTTTATTTAGATACACAGTCCAAACTTTCATTACAGCATAGTAGGATGACTTACTGAAGTCGAAAGTACTTCTGTAATAAATTATCTCTCTCTTTTTCCACTTCGAAAAAAAGGCTTATTTATTTATTGTTAAATCCTGTGATTATTTTACTAGAAAGTTAAAAAAATTTTTTAAAATGTACTTGCTTGTTGAAAAAATAAAAATCAATGCTGAGTGATACTTTGCAACTCTACAGGTATCTTGGATGTTAGCAAATAAAAATTGCTTACATCATCACAGAACTGATTTTACCAGCGTAATGGATATGGTCAACATTATGGTTGGTGAATCTGTGTGATGATTACTTTCAAAGGTATTTTTATTCAACATTATTTTTAATTATAGAATCCAATATATAGCAAAGACCTCAACAACCAGTTGATTGAAAAAAATGAAAAAGAAGGAATTCAGATTGCAGCTAGATGAGGTCACAAATAGTAACAAAATTGTAGATAATCATCTCTTGTAAAAGTATCATAGCAGGTAAGAAGACACAGGATCTGTTTGAAATCACTGATACTTTTAGTGTGTGTAAACAAACTGGAAAAAGTGCATTGGCATCTGTATTGATGATGGTTACTCAATGTCTGACTGTTATGGAAGATTGCACACACTCATATGAAGCAAAGTTGTTGGTACATTATGGACACACGTAGCAGGTAAGAAGACACAGGATCTGTTTGAAATCACTGATACTTTTAATGTGTGTAAACAAACTGGAAAAAGTGCATTGACATCTGTATTGATGATGGTTGCTCAATGTCTGATTGTTATGGAAGATTGCACACACTCATATGAAGCAAAGTTGTTGGTACATTATGGACACACTATAATATAGAGATTCCCTGCATAATCAGAGCAACCGAGCTAGTCATGGAGTGTGTTGAATATGGGATCTATTTAATATATCTTTTGTTGTACTATTGCAGGTCATGATGGCTCTCCTATGTGTTTTAATTACAACAGGAACTCTACTCTTATATTCTGTTATGTGGGTCATAAATACTTGTTTGAACCTAAATACTAAATAAACAGAACTATTAATGTTTAATTTCATTGGAATACTAACATTCCAGATCTGTTTCCTAAAATTATAGATTTTTAATCACTACCGTTCTCAGTGCTGTACCAGTGCCTGGGAACGAATCAAACTACTACTTTTTATTTAAGAAAAAAAATTAATTAATTTATACAATTCACAAAAAGTTACTGAAAAAGAAGTTTATATTACAATTTAAAAATCTATAACTAAAACTATTTACGTAAAAAATTCAGTATTTGTAATATGCATTTTGGCCTTTGTCTCTGGCCCTCTTCAGTTACGTGTGTACGTGAATTTCCAAAAAACCAATATTTAAAACAGTTCTTCACAAATAAACTTTGAAATTGCCATTCCTTTATATCAAAAAATAAAGATATTTTTTTCTTTAATACTATATTCCAAATGAAAACATTACATTTATATTAATATAAAATCAAACATCTACCTTTACTTTTGTCAAACCACAACTTGTATTTATTTATTAAAATATAACAAAATACTTTCTTTAGAAAATTCATTACTATTCAAAACTTCCAATATATCCTATATTTCTTTCTATAAACAAAAATTTTACATTTATTGATTCCCAATTTACAAATGCCTACATTAAAACAGACATAAATTTTACCTAGATATACAAGAATATCTGCTTAAATTTTCTTTTCAATGTGAACAACTTTTTTTACTTTTCAATAAATCTTCACGTATTCAATACTTATTTTATGCTATAACAAATTAATACTTATTAACTGTTTTATACTATAACAACTATAAACAAAAAAAATTCAAAATTACCTGAAGAACTATAATTTTTTATCTCAAGAAAAATTTCATGTGTATTATCCTGATTTGCTATTATATTTTATCCCTAATTTACATTTTTTACTTTTTTACTACATTAGCCCTCTGGTGTTATTTTCCTAAAATAAATACTCCCACCATATTTCCAACAATTTTAATCCATTTCTATTATTTGTTGTTATATTTTTATTATTTATACTATTATACTTTATAAAATAAAATTCATAAAATAATCTAGATAAGTAATGTGTTTCTTGTTTTAAAACTGATATGGTGTTCTTTATTAATGCTAACCAACTATTATTTATACAATGTACAGATAATCCCGACTTAAATTGTTTTAAATTTATACTGTATATCTTTTATGTTCATCTATTCTAATATGTAACTGTCTTTTTGTTTCACCTATATAATAATGTCAGTTCGTTAATAACATGTACAGTTCGTTCCAAAAAGTTTGTCACTTAAGCGGAAGATATTCAGCTTCCTTACAATACTTACAAACTAATGAGATTAATCAGTACAGGCTCGAATTTGAGTTTGCGGAGCTTTGGACGATTCCATTTATTTTTTCTAAGCAACAGGGTTAGGTAGGCTTAATGACAGGTGTTCAATCATTTTTTCCGAAAATTGATTTTGAGCATTTATTAGGAAAGTTTCAATTTATTATTTACAATTTAATTTATGTTGTTATTAATTTACGCAAAATGCAGCATTATATAGTCGTAACTAAACGA
>AYEL01053846.1:0-20502 GCA_000484575.1 Olivierus martensii
ATGTGAGGCTTTAGAACATTTATTGGACCAAAGGTAAATATTATATATATATATATATACAATTTTCCATAAATAAAATAAAAAAATACTTAATTATTTTTATTTTAAGGTTATTATTAGGTGAAGAAGGCTACTGTTTAACTTCATTCCAGATGGCTTTTAAATATTTAGAAGCCCAATCCAATAAATGAAAATTTTATTTCAATGAACTTTCTATAGAGTTTAAATTAAAAATATTTTAATGAATTTCATCAATATTCAAAATAATGATAAAATGTTGAAAACTTACTGATAAATTCAGATGTATTGTCCATCCATGAAAGCCGTGCTTAGCTAAGGGGGATGAGTCCAAACGTGAAAGGGAGAGTGTTTTATTAGATAAAAATTATTGAATTAATATTATATTAAGTTTTGTTAAATATACTATTTCCAACGTCGAAACTAATCATTTAGCATAACGATATTGCAATAAACTTCCATTCAATTTCAGTTATCTTGTGTTTGAAAACATCCATGTATGAAGCTGTTATCCCTGTTTTGTCACTGGACTCATTCAGTTAGCACACGCATACTTGCATCCATGGTTGTAGCTAAGCTGGACAGTCAATATCTTAATATGAAATTATACTTTTAATAGTAGCAATATTTTTTCTTTAAAATTATATATACAGGTAGGCCTCGATTAGCGCGAATAATTGGTTCCACGAATTTCTCGCTTTCATTAGTGTACCTCACCCCTATTCTTAGTGAGAACGGATGCGTCCATTTTTAGCTTCCACTATGCAGATTCGAACTGACAGACTTTAAATTAATCAACTTCCGGTAAGCTCAGCTCCTGCGAAGCAGGTGACAAACTTTTTGGAACGAACTGTACATTCCACTTTATAAATTACATTATGTTTATTTATTGCTTGCTGTGTTTGCCTACCAATAAATGTTAAATTTTTTATCTGAAAATTCATTTTGAGGGTTATACCTATATTAAATTTCCTAAAAAACTCTCTTTCTCTATAAAAAATACTTTCTTCATACATTACTCCAAAAAACAATCTTTTAATTTTATTTAAGAAAAATATTAATTTATTTTTACAATTCACAAAAAGTTACTAAAAAAGAAGTTTACATTACAACTTAAAAAGTTGTAATGTAAACTTCTTTTTTTTAGGTTGTAATGTAAACTTCTTTTTTAATAAACTTTTTGTGAATTGTAAAAATAAATTAATATTTTTCTTAAATAAAAAGTAGTTGTTTTATTCATTCCCAGGCATTGGTACAGCACTGAGAACGGTAGTGATTAAAAATCTGTAATTTTAGGAAACAGATGTGGAATGTTTGTATTCCAATGAAATCAATCATATAAATCACTTTTATATATTTTTATATTAGAACTATTAATTGTCTATACCAAAAGAAATACCTATGAAAAATTAGAGATACTAAGGCTAAGGGCACTCTGGCAATTAAGTAATTTCTGTGACAAAAAAGTTGGTCATGTTAAAAGTTGTTTTTAATTTTTTCTCACACACACACACTGGTGATAAAAATAGTTGCTTTCAGAACATTATTTGATTGCCAGTATCGATAATCATGTTAAAAGTTGTTTTTAATTTTTTCTCACACACACTGGTGATAAAAATAGTTGCTTTCAGAACATTATTTGATTGCCAGTATCGATATGAATGTCAAAGCTGCATGTGTTTGCACTCTAGCTCTACGTCTAAGAAAAAAACAAACATGAAAAACAATACTGGGTGCACCCAAAAATAAGCTCAAGATTGATTAACAGTCAATTTTACAAACTCTTTCATAATTTGTGGGAACACAGTACTAAATTTTTGAATTATTTTCAGATGTGTGTGGAAAGTTTTGATAAGTTGTTATTAGCCATAGGACCTTGGATAACATATGAAAATACAAGAATGGATTAGCTGTTCCACCAGAGGAGAGACTAGTTGTAACATTGAGGTGAGTAAAAATATAAATTTCTGTTGTAATAATAGCACAATTTTCATAAATGGCAATAAACTTTATTAGAGAAGTTTACAGTCTAGTAAGAAAAAAAAATAAACTGGAATTTTAACAGGAAATGAAAACTCATTAATTAGCCCAAAGAATAAACAGAGAAGATATCGGAATCTTCAAAATGCACACATTGAAAACAAATATTAAATATTGTTTACGATGCAGCACAATGCAGAGTTGTAATGAAAGACAGCAACTAAATTGTAGCCAGTGTGCTATGACAGGTTTAAACATGTATGTTCCATTAAAGCGGGCAACAAATCCATTGTCTTGAAAATAGAGCGTGTCGTAACTTTTTAGTTACTGAGATTTAACCCTTTGCGCTCCTGAAAAATATTTTTTTTATTGGTCTACCGCTATAGCGCGGTTTGCTATGACAGGTTTAAACATGTATGTTCCATTAAAGCGGGCAACAGTTCCATTGCCTTGAAAATAGAGCATGTCGTAACTTTTTAGTTACTGAGATTTAAAAGTTGCCAGTGCTCACTCTGTCATCAGGACCAATGTATTCTATTTTGTCAACTATTTAGTTGCTCTGAGAAAGTTGTTAGTGCACTCTTAGCCTAAAGGTACTGTGAACAGAAAAAGTTTGAAAACCTTTAACTTAAATCTGATGAGAGCTGCTAAACCAGAAATACATTTCTAAAAAAAGGGAAGTCATTTAAATCTAATAAAGTTTGTCATATTAAATGAGAACCTGTTTTTCTGTTTCCTAGTGAATGCAGCATATTACTTCTTTATTGACAAGGAATAGAATTTTTATAGGAGAAATTTACAATTCTCATAAATGAGTGAAAAAAAATTTCAAGTATTAATAACCAAATATAATAATAATTAATTAAATTTGTTTACAAAGTGAAAAAACATATACAGGTGCTCCTTGAATAACAAACATTCTAGTTGTGAATATTTGTATTAATGAATATGAAATTTTATTTTCAAATTATCAAAAACCCCAAGAATTTTAAACATCATGATAGTAGAATGGTCTAGCAACCAATATAATGTAAAATTACACATTTAAGTATTTCAATACAACAATTATATAAAAAAAAAGACCTTGCTTTGAAGTTTTCATTCAAATCTGTGAAATAAAAAACTTCTAATTGGTCAAACTATGAAATATATAAAATTTTTTCAGTACCATTTAAAGGCAAAATAAAAAATTATCTGAGAAACAATCAAATCTTATATATGAATTAAGTTTTTAACTTAAGAAGCACCTATATTGGAATTCTAATATCAAGTTATGATCAAAAATATCACATACTATGATCAGCTATTTATTATTTGATGATGATTTCAGAAAATTTTGAATTTGAATATTTTATAAATATTAAAATTTAAATAAAAAAATGTGTATTCTGAATTAAAGAAATTAAAAACTGGGTAGTGATTTATTTAACTATAAAAAATTTAGAGGAACAGTTTCAAACTAAAAATCTGACAAAAAGGTTTTTATTACACTGAATAATAAACTAGTACTTTGACTGATGGTTTTACAATTTAATTTTATAAATAAAATTATTACCTTTCTTATTTAATAGAAAAGATCCTTGATGTATATCTAAAAGATTAACCTATTAAAAAAATAATAATAAATAAAACTAATTTTTAAATATAATTGTTTATTACAAACAATCTTACTTCTAAGTAATCTGACAGCAATTCTGGACTCATTTCCTGTTCTAAAATAGCTTTATTATGTTCATTGTTATGACAGCAAGCTATGAGTGAAGGAAAAAGGATGTCAGTCAGCTCAGGATCACTGAAATATTGGAAAGGCAAGGAACACAACTGTTGTAAGACAGTTGGTCTCTGTCCAGATTGAATCACCATCTAAAAACAAAGTTTTTCTATGACTTATGAATTAATTAAGAATGAATATATAAAATCATATATATATTGCAGTATGTACATATGTAACATATAAAACTTGATTTTTAGCTACATTATTTTTTTTCTGATAAACATTATTAAAGCCAACGCTTCTCAAACTTTTTTCATTCATGACTCTATTTTTCATTACAAGATTTTTTGCGACCCCAGATATTAAATATGAAATCGACCCTATTTTTCATTGCGAGATTTTTCGCGACCCCAAGTATTAAATATGAAATATATCCAAGTACATAAATCATTTACACACCTATTAAGATGAACACAATCAACCAATTACACTGAAAATTCATATGTTGCTAAGATGAACACAATCAACCAACTACACTGAAAATTCATACGTTGTCAAGTTAAATGTTGGCATTTGTGAAATTACATAATAAACTGAAATTCAAGTATTCAATATTGGATATTTGTGAAATTACATATAAACTGAAATTCAAGTGTTTGAATTTAATTTTTGCAAACCCCATTTTGGGCCGCGAAGCGAAATGGGTCACGACCCAAGTGAAATCCAGCATTTCGCTTCGCGACCCCAAATAGGGTCGCGACCCATAGTTTGAGTAGCATTTCGCTTTGCGACCTGGGATCACGACCCATAGTTTGAGAAGTGGGGGTCGCAACCCATAGTTTGAGAAGCACTGATTTATAGCAATTCATCACGTCTTCATTTGGGGTCGCAACCCATAGTTTGAGAAGCGCTGATTTAAGCAATACTAGTTTAGATTAAAAATTAGTCTAAAATCAAAAAGGAATTTGGTGAAACTAATTTTGAATATTAATAATTTTAAGCTAAACCAGATTTTTGTTATTTTTAATTTACAATTAGAATAAATACATTTCAAATTAAGAAAAAAAACTTTATTTTTACAACTTGAATTATGACGACATTTTCAAAATGTCATAATAACTAAATGTCACATTTGGCTATTATCATCATTGCTGCTCAAGATAATTGTTTATGCAAATAACAATATAGTGATGGATCAAAAATATTAAACTTGAATATGTCTCAGGATAACAAAATCATATATATAAATAATACATTAATCATACCAATACAAGTATAAAACACAAGACAATATCATCCTGAAGCATGATCTATCTAACAAAGTTTAAAATTGAAAAGAAACTAATTATAACTTCACATTGTTAATATAGCTAATGTTCCAGTTAGAATTCTCAAAGAAATTACAATGAAATAATAATAATTAGTTTTTAATTTTTTTATGAAGTGCTGAATAATTAATACTCTCAAACTATAGACAACTATATTAGTAATGTATTTTCAACTGGATATAGTGTAATCATATCAACATTTTTTGCATATTTCATTCAATATTACATTTCCAAATTTTCTACAAAAATTACGAGTTATAAATTTCTATAATTTTTATAAATTATGCTTTCCTGATATATCCCCAAATTTCTAGTTTTCTAAATACAATAAGAATTTTACATTATATACATATATCAGATTTTGGATTATATTATATAGTATAAATATGAATAAGAAACATCACATGTAGGAAAAGTTTTACATTTCGAATAGTTTTTTGGATTTGATTGTAATCTTCTTTTTCTTGAGGTGCTGTCTCCTAGTGGAGGTTGTCGACCACTCTGGCAAATTCCTTTCTATCACTTGTTGTTGTGAACAACTGCTCAGAACTGAGCTCAGTCCATTGTCTTATATTGCAAAGCCAAGATATTCTTCTTCTTCTTCCAAGTTTCCTCATTCCCTCAATTAATAACTGTAGGATGTGGTATCTTTTGTGACGCATCAGATGTCCCAGATATGCAGTTTTTCTTCTTTTTATTATAATAATCAATACTCTCTGCCTGTTAATCTTCCTTAGAACATCCTCATTCCTCATTTTTGCTATCCAAGATATTTTTAACATCTTTCTATAAATCCACATCTCAAAGGCTTCCAATCCTTTTTGCTATCCAAGATATTTTTAACATCTTTCTATAAATCCACATCTCAAAGGCTTCCAATCTTTTAATCGAGGCTGATTTCAAGGTCCAAGTTTCAACACTGTAGAGTAGGATTGACCATATATAACATTTCATCATTCTTACTCTAATTTCGAGTTTAAGGTCACTGTTGCACAGCATTGTTTTCATGTTTAAGAAACATTGCCTTGCCATCTCAATTCTAGTCCTAAACTCCATGTTGTAATCTTCATCGTTAGTTAACTAATAACCAAGATATTTAAACTTATCAACTTTTTCTATTTTTCTTCCATTGAGTAGTAGAGTAGCTGGGTAGAATGAGATTTCCAAGTATCATAAATTCTGTCTTATTGATGTTGATTTTTATCCCTAGTTCAAGAAGTGGGGATAAAAATCAACATCAATAAGACAATGATGATATATATATGCTATATCCCATGTATGATATAGCAGTGTAATTAAATGTATTTTTTGACAGTGATTATTATAGTCTTGAAATCACTGTCAAAAAATACATTTAGTTACACTGCTATATCATACATGGGATATACAGTATCTGATAATGGCACTTTTAGAGCCCATCACAGGCTGGCCAATATCCATGATGGGGTCAAATGAAAGGTTGAAAAATAGAATTCAATGGATCAAGCTTGTAACCCACCTGAAAAGTCTTGGAGGATATGGGTTCAATACCAGTGTAAGTGATTATTTATCATATAGCCATCTAGCCAACAAAATATATATAGAGAAATACGTTTTCTTGCAAATAAAATTCAAAACAAACAGAAGCGTTTAAACATGATAATTCTGACCGATATCATTGGAACTAGAACGATAATTCTGGTGAATTAACTTTAGGTTAAGCTTTTTAATTATTCATATTAATCAGCAACGCAATTTTTTATGATGAGAGAAAAATAGTGAAAATATATTTAATTACAACAATTTCCGTCGTTTGATTTGTATTATTTCTTTGTTTTAACATATATATACAGTGAAACCCCGATTTTGAAACTTTTCAGGGACCGGCCCGAAAAGTCGATGAAGTCACGCTAATCGAGGCCTATCTGTATATTTAATAATAATAATAATAATAATAATACCTGACACACACAACATCCAAGATGCATTCACCCAAAAAATTAGCAAATACAGGCAACATCCAGGATGCATTCATCCAAAAAATTAGCAAATACACAGAACTCTCTCCTCAAGAGGATGCATTCACCCAAAAAATTAGCAAATACATAGAACTCTCACAAGAGTTAAACATCTCTGGGGAATGCAAAAGGTAGTCACAGTACCCATCATTCTCTCCCCTCTGGGGAATGCAAAAGGTAGTCATAGTACCCATCATACTCTCCTCCACACAAGTAAATGCAAAAGGTAGTCACAGTACCCATCATTATTTCCTCAACAGGAGTAACATACACACAAAAGCCCTCATTCTCTCCTCCACAGGAGTAATCCCTCAAACATTACACAAAAGCCTCAAAGCATTAAACATCTCTGGGGAATGCAAAAGGTAGTCACAGTACCCATCATTCTCTCCCCTCTGGGGAATGCAAAAGGTAGTCATAGTACCCATCATACTCTCCTCAACAGGCATCCAAAGACATACATAACACTACAAAAAGCATCACTACTCAATACATGCAAGAAATCCCTCATACATTACACAAAAGCCTCAAAACACTAGATCTACATCCAAAGAACATAACATTACACAAAAGCCTCAAAACACTAGATCTACATCCCAAGACATACATAACACTACAAAAAGAATCTCTACTCAAATTTTCTCAACAGGAGTAATCCCTCACACACTACACAAAAGCCTCAAAACTTTAGATGCATCCAAAGACATACATAACACTACAAAAAGCATCACTACTCAATACATGCTCAGTGCAACATAGTAAGAAAGTTTCTCAGCACTGACACAGACAGTTAACACATGACATACATAACACTACAAAAAGCATCACTACTCAATACATGCAACGTTTCTCAACACTGACATAGTTAACTCACAATTAAACATCACAAGTAGCTATGTCTTGACTCGTGTGTCCGGACATAGCACAATTAAACATCACAAGTAACTATGTCTTGACTCGTGTCCGACATAGCTTTGACCCGGAATTACTCCATGCCCACATTGATAATAATAATACAAACATATATATAATATATTTTTAAATATGGATTATTTATTCAATAAATAAATATTTTTTTCCTTCCAAAATTTTGATAAATATCAAAATATAAACAAACTTTTGCAAAAAATTTATATCATTATGTTTTTTATTGTAATTATATTTTTATATTATTTTAATATTGTGAATTATAGTCATGCAAAATCCCATTTTGTCTTTACAACAAATTAATATTATTTATTATCTTCATTAAAAATATCTCTTCTTACTCTTCATATTTTCTTCTTATATATATAGTATAGGTGTCCCTCACTTTATGTGATTAATTGGTTCTATGAAATAATTGCATAAAGTGAGTTGAATTTAGGATGGGTGAGATAGGGATGGGGTTTCTTCAGAAGGATTAAAAATAAACTTTACACCTGTGAACAAAAGATCAAATTTTAATAAATGAATTATTTAAACTTATAAACAAAACACAGATTTTAATGAATGAAAAATTGAAAGAATGAATTTAATTATTACAAGTCATAAATAACTAAATGCTACATAATTCTGACAGTCTTCAATTCATTGTTGAATGGACTCGGTCTGGTGAGTCTGGATTATCATTCTCTTGCTCTCTTGAAATCTCTAGGATGATATGCTGATGATCTCCAATTTTTTTAACGAAATAGTCGAGAGTTGACGGGCAGCATTTTCTTCCTCTCTCTCTATAAAGTTC
The DNA here is from genome assembly GCA_000484575.1 of Olivierus martensii. Taxonomy (NCBI): domain Eukaryota; kingdom Metazoa; phylum Arthropoda; class Arachnida; order Scorpiones; family Buthidae; genus Olivierus; species Olivierus martensii. The sequence goes on from AYEL01053846.1 coordinate 8,761, forward strand.
TTTGTAGCAAGCCGAAGAATTCTGAATTTCTCTCACAATTTTGGTGCTTCCAATTTTGTTAGGATCATTTTCTTCAATTATTCTGACAACACTGTCAACATATTTAAAAAATTCAGTCATTTGTTTTGTTGAAAGTTGTTTGATGGGCTTAGCAACGAAGGGCTTCTGACTTTCATCATTCATGTTGTTTTCCATTTCCAGACGCTCTTCATTAGTTGAGTTCTGATGAGTGGTACTTGAGCAGTTCATTCACATGAGAATTTTTAAACAATTTTTTTTTAATTTAAAAAGTTAATTTACTTTTTTAAAATCGCATTATAGCAAAAACGCGTAAAGTGAAATCGCATATGACAAGGGATACCTGTATATAAATATAAGTGTAAAAGAACAAAATAATATTTTAATTATGTATTCTTTTCTTTATAATATATTTTATTATCTGTGCTCATTATTTGTTAAAACAATTGTTTATCCAATATTTTTAATTTTAGTTTTGGATATTTGTTAATTTTATTCTCTCATCATTTAGAAATGCTAAATTTTCCTTTATAAAATAATCATACATATTTCACCATATTTTCTCTAATAAACATAAAACAAAAAGTTTTAAGATTCAGCTGGTTTAAGATTTAAGATTTAAACCTTAAAGAAGAAGTTTTAAGATTTAAACCTTAATTAAGACAAAAAGTTTTTTAACAAAAGCTTTTTGTTTTATGTTTATTAAAGAAAATATCTTATTAGTTGCTTTTGTAATGGAGTTCATAATGGAAATATGTTATTTTTTATAACATATATCTTAGAAAAATGTTTTTTACAACAAAATGTACTTATTGTCAATAAATCTCTCTCAAAGTTATCTTCATTAATTTAGAATGTTATTTCTCGAATTTTTTACCATTGGAATTGACGATGAATAATAAAAATTTTTATTTATTCAGAATCATAAAATGTCTATTCATAAACATTAATTCATAATTAATTAAATTATCATAAAACACTAAATATTTGTGATTATCAAAAGTATCTGGCAAATTTTCAGGTATTTCTAATACATAATTCTATGCAGTACCAAAATTGTTTATGTAGTTTTTTAATTGTTTTTTATGCAACAGTGGGCTTAGTTTTTTGTATCATCAAATTTTTTTAGTTATCTTAAATTATGTTTTTATTAATACATAGTCATTTGCATTTGTTACAAGATAAACATGCCATGACAAGAGATTGTAAGCTCTCTTTGAACTCTTTCTACTATATTTTTGATATAGTAGAGAGTTCAAAGAGAATAAATAATATAATAAACAATAGAAAATATATGATCAAACAGAAAGTTGTGTTAATGCAGATATTACAAAAGACAAATTAAAAAGAAAGAAAAAAAAAGTGAAAAAACATAGGATGTCATCTTTTTCTGGGAAATGGGGGAAAGAAAAGGTCAGTGAGTTTTATCTGGGACAGAGACAGATTAACACAGGCAAGGCAATCTGCCTTGAGACTCAGAATAGAAGATGGCAGAAATGTAACAGAGAAGGGTGAATCCAGGTCCTATCCTGTCAGTGGTCATCCGATGATTCCTAGGGAAAGAAAACAAAGAATAATGGAGGAATGAAGTAAATTTTTTTTACTCTCTTCCAGTTATGATCTCTTATGTCAAATAGCTCTCTTGAATGAAATATGTTAATATTATCATTTATTTCCTCTTTATTTTAAATAAATATATGTTATTTGTTTTATGTGTGTTCCAAATCAATTCTCCTATCCTGAATTCGTGCATCTCTTATTAGGGATTGTTTCCCAGGATTCTGGAATCCCGGGATCCCGGTTGATTTTGGCTGCAGGATTTATTCCAGGAAATTTTCTTTATCCCGGATTTCCCAGTCTCAATTACTAACTTCAATAATCAATACTTACAGTCTTACATGATACACATACATTATATGTATATATATATTGCAGCATTCGAGAAAATTTGAGTAATTAGGTTAATGAAAATTGTTTAAATAATTTGAAATTCACGTGGTAACTCAACTTCTTCTTCTGAATCACAATGAGAAAATTGTCAAAAAATTTTTAAATGGAATTTGGTGGGTTAATGTTTTTTTGTAAATCTTTCTTTTTTTGTAAATGTAAATTGTTAATTTGTATTTATATGAAAAAATTTTTTACAGCATAGCAAAAAAAATAAGAGAACTGAAGAGGGCTAAAATATGAAATAAGCCGAAATGCATATTACAGGAGAGCCATTCGATTGTACTTTAGATTAATTTATGATTTATAAACATATATTAAATCTTTTTAAAGAATTAACGATTTTTTTAAATAAGTGTTGTCAATAATTGTTTCAATTAACACAGTGCTGAATAATTGGAGTAATACAAAGATATCAAAAGAAATTAATGGTAAATTAAACACTGCCTATATAAAGAATTATTTTATAAATATTCATAGTTCAGTCTCTAAATCCTAAGTTATTGATTTTTATGAAATTTAGAATTACTGATACTAGTATTTGCTTAAAATTTATTGTATGAGTGATTTATCCTGTGATTGTGAAAAGTATACATCAGATATATTTGTCAATTGATTAATATTTGATGATATTTGAATCAAATTCATTTTTGATTAATACATGATATGTTGTTATTTTGAAATAACAACATATCAATTATTAATAAAAAATGAATTTTATTATGAGTAAATTTAGAGAAATTTATGAGTAAATAAAAAATTAATTTAAAATATAGATTAATTTTGTATAATAATAATAATTTTTATGTGACAAAATGTTTTTTCAAATATCGTAAATAAATTTTATAAAAATTAAAAATTATTGCACAAATAATTATAATACTAGATTTTTTATATTGAGAATATTTAAATTTCATTTTTATAAATTATTTTATTAATCTTATATTGAATATAATATATAATTTTCATTTAATAAGACTGAATCTTTGCATTAATATTGCATATATTCCGAATCAATTGTAAATAATCTCTCAAACTCTATAATTAAAATAAGAATATATTCTGTCATTCATTAAATTCGTGTCATTCAACAAAATTAGAACTTCATGTTGATATCTTATGTTAATATTGCTAATAAAATTTATAATTTTATTAACAACAATCTAAAATTGGAAAGATTTTTGTAACAAATGCAGCAAAATATCATAGAAATTTATTATTAAAAATTATTGAAATATTTAATAACAATATTTTTATAAATTTGTTTAATAAAAATTTAATAAGTTATTGGATTAGAATTGAAGAGTGTGATCCCAAAACGCGTTCAGTCCGTTTTTGTTAATTTTCAGGAAAAGCAAAATATGAATTGAGAAAATACTTACGTAATTGATTATCTACTACCAGATATCTGTTTCTAATTCACATACATGTACTTCTCAGTAAAATCTTGAAATTAGTCATCATTAGTTTTTAAATACACAATGACTAAATATAATGGTGTTAATGGAAACTTGTTAAGTCCAAGGACTGAACATGTTTTCAATTACACTCATTCTTCATTAGAGGAAAAACTAAATTTATTTTGATTTAAGTATTAAAATACAATTGATTCTCGGTATTTGAGGATTCCCTATTCATATATTCGACTATTCCCAAAAATTTATTTGTAACCACAAATTCGATTTTCGCGCTTATTCGCGGATATCGCTGAGCGGCGAAAATGCTGTTATAAATTTTACTCTTACTCGTAATCTCTGTTGTTCTGCCTAAAAAGTCTTATTATCTATCGTTGCTCACTTCACAGATCTCAGGTAGGCCAAAAATGTACGCGTACGTACTCTTGGGGAAATTCAAACATTTACTTTTATTATTTCATGTTCTGGGGCGTTTCCCATGAGTACACTATACTCCTGGGAGAGACCCCAGAATATGTATTTAATCATTCCAAATTAGGAACTACTAAAATTCAGAAAAGTAACCTTTCCTTTTAACAGCAAGTAGACCCTCCAAGGTCTCTCACTTCTTTTGCTGGACACAATGAGTCAAAATGCGGGACATAGTCATTTGCTGGACAAATAGTTCATTTTTTGATTTCTTATATAAATCTAACATATGTTTATTATTTTGAATTTGTATGCACTTTATTATACATCCACATAGCTAACTTACATTTTGTCAGTGCACTATCGCTAATCTGCTTGTTAAAACACGCTTCTTTATAATATATATTTTTGCGCACACTAAGTTTGATATTGTCTCATTGTTCAATATGCTCCAGCTGTCTTGATTTTATTAATAACAGAAAAAACCCTTGTGATAATCTGTTCTTGTCTACATCTTTGTTTCTTTACGTGTTCGGGCCTGGTCACATGACGCTCAATGTCCTCCTTGCCTTGGTGCTCTATTGCAAATATTTTGCAGAAAACAATGCAAAAGGCATAAAAGTCATTATTTCTGTCCTTCCTGATGCATCGAAACTCTGTTCCATTTCAGGTCAAATTTAATTTTCCTATGAGCACGTGCTTTAGGCGTTTCTTTCGCTGGAGCTATTGTGTTCCATCCACAAGGCATGGAACAAAATGGAGAAAATGAGAACGAGAAAGAGCTATCGAAATCATCTATATATCGATGATCGAAGTTCATTGGTTGGTATTCTCGTACCATCTATCTGTTAACTGGTGAGTGTGGTGACTATCGACATCAATATTAAACAGTATAAGTATAATGTTTAATAAATATTTTATCAGATTTAACGACAACAACAAAATAAAAAAAACGGCCTAAAAGCGTGACATTTGGCTATCGCGGGCGGGACTGTCCCGCGAATCGCGTAACACTTGGAGGGTCTTGGGGATGATAAAAAGTCCCAAGAAACTTAAATTTTTAATGTTTTTATGTTACGATTTCATTTCGAGAGCTTCTAACATGAAAATTAATAACCAATATAACAATTTTACCTTTAATAACGTGACGAAATATTCCCTCAATAAATTTATTGCCAACAGTAATAACAGTTTATTTTTTTACCGTTCTGGCAGGATTAGGAAAACGCTCTGCTCGTGCAGCGAGTTTTCATCGTTATTGCTCTCTGGACTGAGCAAGTTTCCAAAAGCAAAGCAGAATTCAAGTGTCCCGTACACATCGATTAGCACGATTTTGGGAACAAAACCAGCCTTTAATAAGATAGATGACTTCAATAGGAATATGTATTTGCATCAAATAAAAATTGACCAAAATGGACTGAACGCGTTTTGGATCACACACTTCAATTAATAAACATATTTTCTGTAATAATAATCTTTACATTTTTGTTATAAAATTTGCTTTTATTATCTAAAATACGTAAATAATCATAAAATGAATACATTTGATTTCATTTTAACTAAAAAAAATTTTTTTGTTATGTTAATATTTTATATATTAATAACTGTTCTGATCATTATTTATGATCTAGAAAATTAATATAAAAGTTCAAGAAAATAATATAAAAGTATATTGTGAATCCATCTTTCTAAATATCCATTTATTTATACAAATATTGACTTATTAGTAATAGCCTTTATTATATTGTTTTAATTATGGGCTATTATATAGTAAAAGAATTTAAAAAACTGTCAATTTTATTAGAATGTGTATATAAAATATCTCTCCCTTTATACATAAGCATAAGTATTTCTAAGTTCTCTTGAAATAGTGAATTCCTTAGAAGGACTTTTATAAATTTTGAATAAAGTTTCTTTCATACCCAACTTAGTGCAAGATGATGATATAATAACTTACGTATAGAGTGTTTGTAAAATAAATATTGTTATAAGTACTATATATTAATATAAATTATACAATATTTCGAAAAAGTTCTAGATTAGAATTTTATTACACAAAGTTTGCATGATACACTCGCTCTTAATTGCTATTGATTATTTCCGAATCAGATCATTTATTTTTTACGCACTATATGTTGTTCTTGTTATCTTTAAATTCTATAAAATAAAAAAAAAATTTTTTAATATTTAAAATTTCTACTATAGTTTTTCCATTTATGAAAGCATTTAAGTTTTCCATCGTTATCGAATAAATTTCCATCGAAGGTTAAAAATAATGGCATGTTTGTTGTTATATGGGAAATTCCCACATTGTGGGAATTTTATCAGTTTGAGAGAATTCTTAAGGAAATTTGTTTGAGTGTATTTTTTGCTCATAATTTATACAATTATATATACAGTGGTGCCTCGCAATTCGACACTAATCCGTCGCCGAAGTAATGTCGAATTGAGAAACTATCGAATTGCGGGACAATATTTCTCGTATAAGACTATGTAAAATAAATTAATTCGATATCAAATTAATTCCCAGGGCTGCCGAGAGGGGGTGACATCCGAGTCTTTTGTCACGGGCCCGGCATCGAAAAGAGCCCGACCGTCGAATCCCGACGTGTCATATAACGTGTCTGATAGTTCGCAGATCGCCACAAGAGCGCACTATCTACCATCCAAAGCAGTTGTGCCAAAATAAACTATTTTATATATAACAGTATTTTGATAGATGAAGGTTTTAAAATTTTTATTCATCCCTCATCGAAAATTTTTTAATTTTTTTTGGCCTCATCCCAGATAAGGAAATAAAAATTTTAATTTTTTTTTAATGTTTGTATGGCGCATAATCTATCGAATTTTGAATTTATTGTACACTTTTTAGATAAGGAAATAAAAATTTAAATTTTTTTTAATGTTTGTATGGCGCATAATCTATCGAATTTTGAATTTATTGTACACTTTTTTAAATAAATGTTTAAATTTTTATTTGAATTTTTTATTAAACCAAAGTGATGTACTTTTTTAAGTGGGGCCCGGATCATAGACTTGTCATGGTCCCGAAAATTTCTCTCGGCGGCCCTGATCGTTCTTCATCCCATTCCCCCAACGGGTGAGGTGAGAGAGATACATTACAGTATATTATTTACTTTATTATGTGTGTTTTACTATTGAATAACACAATAAATTACAAAATACACTATTTTGTACACAACACACAATTTATTAGCCCTTGGATATTGGAATGAAGTCTTTCAGCAGACACCCTAGCACTGATAATCTTCTCTGTTCCAAAACGTTGCCACAGTTGTCCTAGGAACGCCATACTCCAGTTACATTGCAAAATGTTGCCACAGTTGTCCTAGGAACATCATACTCGAGTTACATTTAATTGCCTTTCTGCACTTTATCTATAATTTTTTTCATCATCTCTTTGCTCAATCGAGTATTCTTCTTTTCGGAATTATTCCTCTGGTCATCTCTTTGAACCCATCCTTACATTTCACTAAAAAAATAATAATAATTACAAATTTTTTACTTTCTGAAAAATGTAGCAAGAAAATAATAATAATAACTATGGTTGCACAAATTTTTTACTTTCGGAAAAATGCAGAATTGAATATAATAATTACAAGTTAATTACTTTCTGAAAAATGTAGAATTGAAAACAAATTTTTTACTTTCTGAAAAATGTAGAATAGAAAATTAACACAAACAACACGGGCAATAAAATTTTTACTTTCTGAAAAATGTAGAATTGAAAATTAACACAAACACAATATTTTACTTTCTGAAAAATGAAGAATTGAAAATTAACACAAACAACACTTATTTTACTTTCTGAAAAATTTAGAATTAAAAATTAACAAAAACAACACATACTTTCTGAAAAATGTGGAATTGAAAATTGACCCAAACCACACGGGCAAACACCAAAGTAGCCCAAAAAGAACTGACACACAGCGAATGACATCACACAATTCCATGCACGCGCATGCGCCAACCCGCGAAACTCAAATGTCGAATTGCGAGGCACCACTGTACTGGTTTTTAAATAAAATTAATATTTATTTATGTACACAGTATCAATTTGCTACCAATTCAATTAGTGATGTTAATACAGTATTTGTGATCTACTGAAAAAAATTGGTTGCTTAGAATTTTTTTGAGCTTAGATTCAGACTCGAACTCGATATTTTGGATTCTATTAACAAACAAAAACAAAATTTTGTTTAACAAACTTTAATTAAAACAAATAAAGAAAATGAATAACAAAACTTGAAAAATAACTCTAGCCCAACTTTTTATCGAATTGGACAGCTTCTTGATAAAATGCACAGCACAAAAACTGGCAATAAATTAAAATTTTAAAAATAACCAGCCCAATATGACATAGCCTACACGATGAAATGACCTGTCAATTTTTATTTCTTACATAGTAGCCAATCCCGCAACGAGTATTGATGATGTCAGGATGATGATGATATTCTCTGTGCGACAAATAGAAAATTAATCACAAAACTAATAATGTCCTTCAGTTCTTTCTTTGAAAGGGAATTTTCAAGTGCAATACTATATTAATATACATTATATGGGGTTTATTTATTAAAAAGTTGTTTTCATTATTATATATAGGATTATTATTCAATATCTAAACTGTTGTTATTATATAGTTTAATTCACCGAAAAAGAAAATTAAAAAATATTTTTCTATAAGAATAAAATCTAGTAAAATTAAAAAGTATAAAACTGACATAAATGTCATGATATGTCTTTTTAATACTATCAAATTGAAATTCTTTCCTAATAATTTCCTATAATAATTATGCGATTGTAATTGTCGTATAATTATGATACACACATCCAGTACCTATTCGAGTTATTTTGGAACTTTAAGAAATAATAATGTATGACATCATATACAAAAAGTTACTAAAACAGTTAAGCCTAATTTTTTCTTTATAGAGCTTTTTTATATTGAAAATATAATTATCGGATGGTACTCCTATTTGATTTTTCAACTAATCCAACTCCATAGAAAGAATATTCAAACAAGAAAAAAATATTTCTTACTAAAACAAGAAAAATACTAATACGATTTTTTGTATTGTGACTAATATTGATTAAACGTCATTAAATTAGATTATTTTATTATTTATTTTAGAAAACAAATATTTTTATAATCTGTATACAGTATTAATTTTTTACAATGAAATTGTGGATTAGAACTAATCTTAAAAGATAATGAAATTTTCTGTCACAGTTATTTTGCTTTATTATCGGTATTAATCTGTTTAAATTTCTTTTTTCAGACCTTGACTAACTATTGATTTGATTTTTTAGTTTTATTTTCGAATTTATATTAAATTAATTTCGCTTATTTTTTATTTTTTCTAAATTTTGTTTATTTATTCAATATTTTTTTACAATCAGATGTTAAAAAATCTGATTGTTTTTATTTAATTTTCAATGTTATCAAGTTTATTATAAGTTCACGAAATACAATTTGATTGTTTACGGACTATAATTTAATGACAAAGTTTATAAACTTTTCTCTATAGAAAATTTGTTTTGTTTTCAAAATTTATCATGTGGGAAAAATTCTGAAAAAATCACATAAAATAATAATAATAGATATTTTACGCTGTACAATTGTAATTATCCCAAGTTTTTGCTAGCAATACTTGATTGTTGATACCATAAAAGTTTTGTTAAATAATACTCAATGCTTATGCATAATACACGTCATAATTAAAAGTTTTAACTCTAAATTTGATTTTAATCCCTTTCCTTTTGTTTATCATTATTAATATTTTATAAATTCATTTTAATTTTTAAAAAATGTTTGTTTCAGTTTAATTTCGAAATATCCTAATTTATTAGAGAAAAATAACACATAAAGCAAAAATTTATAAATATGAAACAAAGAAATATAAGAAAAATATTGAATATTAATTTTAAGCATAATGTTTATTGTAAGATTTTTTTAAACCAATAAATACAGATTGTGAGTTAAATTTGAATTTTAAATATCTTTTATACATTTTTTCATGCAATGTACGAAATGCTGATGAGAATAGAAGAGCAATAATTTGTTTACAACAAGTGGAAGAGCAATTCAACATATTAAATTTTTAATAGATAAGAAATAATTTATTGTGATTACATTCAAGTCTATTTCGAAATCAATATATTTAAATATTATATACATATAAACATTTTAGATAAATTAGGAATTAATAAATTGAAATTAACTGAACGTCTATGTTCAGTTTTCGAAACTTTAACTCATTTGCTCTCAACTGATGTTTATGTAATCACTAAAAATTCTTTATGCAGTAGATTCTCGATTATCCAGGTTATGGATTAATTCCGGTTAATCTGCAACCAGGAAGCGATATTTAATTATTGATATTTTATCTTAGATGCGATAATTAAAAATTGATAAATGCCCTAGATTTGTTTCTTTATTATATCTTAAATAATTGGAGATCAAAATTAAAATCAAATTAAAAATGCAATAATTTGCTTTCCATTTGATATTTTTTACAATTAATTTAATTTAATTTACAGGTCAAATTAAGTTAAAAAACAATCACTGACCATACTTAAATACATAAATAGACAAATCATTCACAAAACATAATTAATTTAATTTAATTTACAGGTCAAATTAAGTTAAAAACAATCACTGACCATACTTAAATACATAAATAGACAAATCATTCACAAAACATTATATACAGTAGAGAAAGAAGACCTCCAACATATCAAGTTAACATAAAGTCCAAAATAAAATTAACATCAACATCCAAAATCAAGAATTAACATCAAGTTCAACATCAAAATTCATATCATAACATATATTTTATCTTTAATTCATGTTGTTTTAACAATTTAACTAAATGCAGGTAAGTAATATTAAAAAGATCACACCAAATTATAAGATTATACTTGCGATATTTATTATTAATGTAGCATTTAAGCATAGAAATAATCGAATATTTAATATAAATTAGGTCACACAGCATTTACCATATTTTTGTTAAAATATAAAATTTTGTAAATTATCTACTGAATTATATTATATTTATTCTCCTTTATGTAATTTTTATCTCAAGATTTAGAAAGGAATTTAAGTGTATAGCTGTACCAAGTGTCAGAAAAATTTTAGAAGTGCTGCAAATAAACAAATTTTCTATTAGTTTGAATCTCAAATACTTAAATAACAAATTAAAAAGGTTGAAAAATAAAATCAAAAAGCACTAAGTAAGTTTCGCCGCAAAAGTACTGTACAGTATTGTACTTTTTGAAAAATATGGTGCAGTATTTTTTAATTTTATAAAATCAATTAAAAATAATATTACTCATTATTTGATAAAATAGAAATTTTATACTGCATATAAATTGATTGTTATGAATGTATCCGAAAACAAAAATATATTTTTTCGTACAGTAATTTATTTGAAATAATAAAAAATTAATTTTATAAATGTCAACCACACAGTTTAAAATTGTTATATATATATATATATATATATACAGATACAGTACATATCCTAATACTGCTTCAGAATCTCACATCTTCAACGTCACGGTTTCTGATCGATACTGAAATTAAAATGATTCAGTAGAAAATGAAATGTAAATGTAGACGGCGCTTAATTGTGTTTGAACCTTGAACCAGTAGTATGAACCTTGACCGATAAAAACAAGATAGAGGACTTCCGGTAAAGATATCATGATGTCATTATATAAATTAACTTTTATTATTATTATTTTTTAGACATCTACTTTTATTAATGATTTTTCCTTGTACTAGAGATAATAAAATACAGTATTTTTATTACAAGATGCGTTGCATAATTTACGTTCTTATTTTCTTTTTCAATAAATAATAGACCATTTGAATATATATATATATATATATATTTTAAATCTACAAAATTATTGCTTAGGACATATT
>AYEL01053848.1:0-14966 GCA_000484575.1 Olivierus martensii
ATTAACGGTAATTTGTTAATTGACATCATAAAAGGAGCTTTGTTAGTAAGACTGGTCTGTGCTTAAAACTCGCACTAATCGAATATTTTCTCGCACTAACCGAAAAAAGGTATCAATTTTATTAGTCGCACTAATCGAATTCGCACTAATCGAGGCCTACCTGTATTAAATATCACCTGATGCATAGTGAATTACGACAGTTAGAATGAGAGAGATTAAGCCAGAAAGAGATCGAACAATAATTGAAAAGTGATTTTGTCAAACGTAACTATGACAAAAAATTTGATTATACCACAAGTTTTATTGTTATTAATATTTTAATTTATTCACTTGAAAAAAAAATAAACGTATGGGAGACTTGAACTTTCAACGTACAGTTCCGTAGGCAAGCGCCTTAGGCTATACTCACACGCACCACAGTAGAACCACACCACGACCACAAAACTTTCATCAGTTTGTGGACGGTCGTGAATTATAATTATATTAATATAGAAACGCATAATCTACTCTAGACGGACCATTAACTGAAGTCGGTTTTAATCGCTGTCGCAACGAGTAATCCGTGTGAGTTAGATTATGCACCTCTATATTAATATAATTATAATTCACGACCGTCTACAAATTGACCAAAGTTTTGTGGTCGTGGTGTGGTTCTGCTGTGGTACGTGTGAGTTCAGCCTTAACTACTACGCCGCCGCTTTACCTGAAATAATTGGAATTTTTTTGGTATATAAGCGGCGCGATGCGGTGTCATGACATTTGATCTCGGCTTTTTAAAAACGAAGACGTAGTGATCTAAACCCTTTTACACAAGTTACTTTTCGATGGCACCCAACCTGTATGTTAAACCGATAGAAATCGGTGGGACGGAGGTTGTGGCCTCCCTTGTAAGAAAGAGATGATAAATCAAATACTAAACAGGTGAAATATATATTAATAAATGATGAAAATAAAGAAAAAAATATAATGTTAATAATAAATCATTGTTATATATTATTAATTACATTATTACATATATCAATAATTCATTAATATGATAATATAATGATAGAAAGGAAAAAAGAGAAAACAGAATAAAAATAAAGGAAATAAGAAAAACAAAGGAAAAATATAGAGAGCTTACTCTGAAAGTAATAAAAATTAATTATGAATTATATTTTAACAAATGATAATTGTGTTAAATTCCATGTTTTTGACCGGTTGTTTTTTGTTTCAAAAATTACATGAAACTTATTACAATTTTAAATAAAGATAAGATTCCATGTAGATATGATAATTCCAATTAAAAACATACAAATTTGTTTCAAAAATTACATGAAACTTATTACATTTTTAAATAAAGATAAGATTCCATGTAGATATGATAATTCCAATTAAAAACATACAAATTCAAAACATTCAAACAGATACAATGGTTAGGGTACTAGGGGCAGATATTAAAAAGAATAACAACTATCCCTGTGGGCAAAGTCCACCACACATGGAGCGATTTGTCGTCAAACCAGTCGCAACGACAGATTGTTTCAACACGTCGTCATCTGAGTATCCACAGACACAACGATTTATCGTCAGATCCGTTGTTGAGACGATCGTTCAGATTCGTCGTTGAGATGGATCGTACAGATCGGTCGCCAGACTTACAAATCGTTCAACTGATTTTAAGGCTACCACACACGGAGCGATTTGTCGTCAGAGACCAAATTGTATAACAGATCTGACCAAGTGTGGGCAAATCTGAAGCGATTTCTCGAATCGTCCTACCGGTTATGGTCTTCTGGGAATCCCAATAACTTAAAAGTATCAAATGAGGAAGAACTTTCCTCGTCACAAACAAATTATTTACTTGAATATTTCTGATTTTCATGAATGCTTTATGAATACAAATCGATATTAGAAATAAAAATCATATATATTATTAGTCAAACGTGGTTGGCTGATGTCCCTTTTTTGGACGAACCACTGTATCGATTTTTAACTAAGGTATCGTTAGAAAGGTCTAATTTTCCGATGTATGTATCAGCCTATATTATTTGTTGTTATTAATAATTTATAAAAATTAAATTTAAATTATAGTTCCTCAAAAAAGACAAATTATGCAGAGGGCGCTGTAACGTAATAACGGACCAGGGAAGATATCTTCCCTGATAACGGACAACATTTTATGATTCTCCTACACGAATTTGGAGGTATATTTCAAGCAGGATTTCAAGTATTAAAGTTGCATGCATCTGATTAAAATTTAAAAAATTTTAAATAGCTGCTTATTTATTAAAAAAAATTTATGCCACTAATAAATCGCATAAAGTTGCATGCATCTGATAAAAATTTAAAAAATTTTAAATAGCTGCTTATTTATTAAAAAAAATTTATGCCACTAATAAATCGCATTATTGCTTTTTTACAGAAAGAAATAAAAGAATAGAGAAACAAGTATCTCTTGTTATATTTCTGAAATAAAGATATAATCTTTTGAAGAATGAAAGATAAAGTGAGAAGATTATAGGAAAATATGAAGAAAAATATTGCTTTATTAGTGTATAACCGTATTATTACCGCATAATTTATGCGCAATAACATGATTATTAATTCGTAATTTTTAATATATTACTTGTTATCTTGCCACAAAATATAGATCGTGCTTGATTTTAAGGTTATATTACCAAAATGAATAGAGCAGAGAGAGAAAAATCGCGTGAAATTCAAGGCCATCGTTAACTACAGTACATGAAAATACACATACATTGTATCAATATATAGCAAACATTTCTCAGAACATCAACATTTATAAACTCCTTATGATTACTCAATATTTTTGGATTGCACAATATCAGTTATGCAAACGTTATATAGGCTTATATAAAGGGAATAAATTAAATTACATAGCTTATATCTATATATATATATAATATACAAGTATAAACTGTATAATATAATTTATAAATATATATAGTTTAACAGAACCTTATTACTGAATAAAGATGATATGACATTCATAAACACACTGCATAAATTTATACAAATTTAAATACTGTACTATAATACCGTACAAGTTAATACAGACTACAGTCATTCCAAGTATTTAACAAAAACATTTCGTAAATTCGCGAAAAAGTTTCATAATTTAGTGAAAAATTTTCAAAAAGAGCGAAATGATTGCACTAAAGAGTGAAATTTTTTTAAATAAGCGAATACGTTTCGACATTTTAACGAAAACATTTTAAAACCTGCACAAACTATTAATTAAAATTTAATGGAAAGATTTAAAAAATTAAGGAAAACTTTTCCTCATTTAAGAAAAACATTTCATAATTAGGGCAAACACAAAATGTTTATTAGCAGATTAAATATTTAAATAAATGTATATAGATTAAATATTCTATATCTACGCTAAATTTTATTATTTGCTAATTCTGATCGGAGTTTTGAAAACGAAGTGAAACCAATTATAAATTTTTACTTGCGTTCTCATGTAACTCAATTATGTTTGTAGCATCGCATCACACAGCGTCGCGTCGCTTGCACGTGGGACATGACCTTAAGAGAACTGAAAAAGCTAGCTAAACTCCAAAATGCTTATTAGGACCAATGGATTTTCGCACAGGCGGTGGAGGAGCCGCCTCTGGTCTCACAACCTAGGAGGCCCCTAATTTTATGATAGTAATACATATTTATTTTTTTGATACTATTTTTAACAAGATTTATACATTACAACAATGTTTCTGAATCCAAGAATACCCATACAATTAACTCGTATAAAACTATGAATACCGTGAGTACGACTCGTAAACAATGTAACAAAATCGAATTTTTTTACATTGTTTTATTTTTAGAAAAATATATACATGTATATAAAAGGATTTTCTAAAAAAAAGTTTTACTGTATTTTAATAAGGCCCCAAAAATCTCTCACGCTTCGGACCTCCTTAAGACAAAATCTGCCACTAATTATGACCTTCTATCGCCGATTGATTTTCTGGGATCAGAGGTGTTGGAAAATAAGGTAGCACATTATTCTCCGATCAAAGTACAACCATTCCGTATTTTATAAAGAAGCTATGACCCACTGAATTTATTTATTTTGTGAATAATCTTTATATTAATTAAGGGAAGGTAACAAAATAATAATATACAGTAATTGTACTTATCGTACAATGGATAGATTTGTATCTTCTCTATCCGTCTTACTATTTTATGTGCAAATATATTTATTCGAAATCAGATTTATAAGTGTAATCTATAATTAATTGTGTATATCTGTCATTACAATAAGTTAATTATAATATATCTCATTTATATTTTTAAGCATTAGATATATAATAAAAGAATAAAAAAATTGTCAATTTATTACAAGTAAAAATATTATATAAATGGCGTACGGATTATTTGTTTTCATAAATTTTCTTGAATTTTTAATTGACGATTGTTATTTAGCCTATTTTCCAAAGGAAAGTGAATTTTATATCACAATATGCTGTTTGTCTGCATCCATACTAATATTTTCTGAAATAATTACTGTAATAGTTTTTTGATATTAGGTAGAGATGTTCTGCCATAAAGATAACGACGATATCAATTCTTTTATTGACTATTTAAAAATAGTGAACAGGTTTCTGAATTATTTCATTTTTACTAAATTCGGTAGTGAGATCATACTATCGATGATGACCTTGAAATAAAATCAAATTATCCTGTAGCTTCAATCGTTTAGAAAAGAAAACGTTCCAGTTTATGATGTTATTATAAATCCCTCTAAGATCTTTTGAACTATTTGATAAAATATATGAAATTTAGAAAAGAGGTCATGCCATTGAAGGTGTCTTCGATGGCATACATTTTAATCACTCATTTTTAATCGTTCCAAAATAATAGACATGTACTACGAAAAATATGCAGTTAATCTTTCTCGTATTATTCGTTTTGAATTCTTATAACAATATTGCTCAATTTTTATTCAAATAAACAATAAAAAAAGCTATTTTTTATAGAAATTTCAATATTATTTATGCATAATATATCAATTGTATAATTAAAATATGCAAAATAGAACATATACAATACCTATAAACAAGTGCGCTATTAATTTTATTTTTAATTTGAGCGCCATTTATTAGAATGATGACGATATAAATTTAATTAAAGCCGCTCAAATTTACAAAAAAAGATAATTTTTTCTGTAAATCATTCCAATTTTAGTTTAATAATTAAACATGCTAAAATTTACAAATTACCTTGTCAATTTTTAAAAAAATTATTTTAAATTTATTTCACATAATAATAGCCAGGAAACTATTATTTACGAAGAAATAATAGATTTTTAACTTAAAAAAATTAAATGAAGCTTATATATACTGTGATTTGAATAAATATTAATATTAATGGTTGAAAACTTGTTTTTTATTACCTGGACAATAATGAGCAATACTTGAATGTAAACAGCAAAAGAAAGAAAGATCAGACACACATTATTTTTGTTAAATAATTTTTTTTATAATAAACTGTGACCAGAAATAATAATTTAAAATTTTAAATTAAATACTCATAAATCTTTATGCTAATGAAAGAAATTTTCGATCATAATTACCCATCTTTATTTTTATATTTTTACTTATATCGCTCATTAGAAAAAATTCTTTAATGAGTTATTAGTAATAATATTATATATTATTTTGTACTAATATTGAGAAAAGCTCAAATTTTTAGACTTTTATATTTTCGGATAAGATTAACTTGTACGGCCAATGTAAAAATAAAATATACCTGATATAAAACATCCCTATTCGTCCGTGAAACAACTATACACTGATATAATCAAAAATTGGTGACAACCAATAAGTGACTTACACGTAACTATGACGTGAATTTATTACCTGTGACCCAGTGCTAAGTCGCAGAGAAAAACTGTTATTTAGTTCCTCATTCTAACACAAACGACAACTATGACGTTAGTCCTTGAGAATAACTAACTTCAACATCAGGTAGGTGTTTATGATTTCGATACTGGAATGCATGAAAATATATTTTAGTTATTCAACTTTTTAAATAGGTTAAAACAAAAAAATATTCAATAATAAATTTTGCGACGTTAATGATAATAATAAATGTTAAGAACTTTTTCTTTGCTACTAGAACTTTTAGTGTTATCGCCGAAAAAAATTAGACGTAAATTTGACTTTTGAATGAGGAAATGCAGTTGTTTAAAGAAGCGTGACTTAATTTTGCTTTATATGTCCGTGTTTTATTATATAATAATTTCTAATAGGGATAAAATTTAAAAGTTTATTTGTTAATATTTTAAACTTATAGTTTTTCTTTTTGTTTAGATAATGGAAAAAATTCCTCCCTGGAAGGAGGCTGCAACGCTGATCATTGCAGCGAGAATAACGTTAAAGGATATGGTAGGAGTGAATTTGGCAAAAGTTATGAGCAACAGCAAAGATAAAACAAATAAATCGAAATGCGATTACAGATTGTTAATGGTAAAAAGAAGCAATTTAAGTTCTTTCATGGCAAATGCTTACGTGTTTCCTGGAGGTAAAGCGGAGATT
The DNA here is from genome assembly GCA_000484575.1 of Olivierus martensii. NCBI lineage: Eukaryota > Metazoa > Arthropoda > Arachnida > Scorpiones > Buthidae > Olivierus > Olivierus martensii. The sequence continues at coordinate 6,546 of AYEL01053848.1, forward strand.
AAGGACTATGATCCAAAATGGTGGAAAGTTTTTGCTAAACAGGGAATACAAAAACAAGATATAGAAAAATTTTGTTCGAGAGTCGCTGGTCCAAGGCCAGACATGATTGTAAATTCTTCGACTTTAAAATATTCTAACGTAACTGATCTAAAAAATTATTTACCACCAGACATAGCTTTACGGATATCTGCAATTCGAGAAACGTTCGAAGAATCTGGAATTCCTATACTGACAAGAGCTACTATTAGAAACGATGACAGTTCTTCCTCATTTTTAGATGGCATCGATATTAAGGAATGGAGAGAGAAAATCAGAAGAGATCCGTTAGTTTTTGCCGATTTTTGTCTAGAAGCTAACTTGTGTCCGGATATTTGGTCGCTCTACGAATGGTGGGATTGGTTAACTCCTACTTCAGTTGGACATAAAAGATACGATACCATGTTTTATATTTGTTGCATGGATAAACAACCTACTGTGATTTTAGATCAAAAAGAAGTCATTACTTTCAGGGTAATTTTGGTTTATTTATATTCTTTGCGAACATTGCGAAATGAAAATTTTTAATGTTTTTTAATATGATTTTAATCTTACATAGTGGGGTACACCCGAAGAAATTCTGGACGAACATTGTTTAAATGCTGCATTTCTCGCTCCTCCTCAAGTTTACGAATTATCTCGACTGATTCATTTGAAAAATTACCAAATGTTAGAGAAGTTCGTTCGTTTCCGGTCCACTAAAGGTGTAGAAAGATGGCTTCCTGTTTTGTGTTCGTGTAAAGATGGAGCGCTATCTCTTTTACCAGGTAAAAATAATCATATCTGATTTATTATATCATTTCCTGAATTTATTCCAATTAAAACTGTGAGTCACATTTTTATAAATTTCCAGAAAATTTACCTTAGAAAAAGAAAATAAAAAACATTCACGTCGTTGCTTAATCTGATTTGATTGGAAATACGATAAATTTCAAATTATGAGAAACATCTATAAATTTTTAAATAAAATATTCTGTTTCGAATTTTCGTTCCATACAAGGTCATTTATTAACATTATTCTGGGACAAACTACTCTAGGGCAAAATAAATTCTATATAGCAGAAGTCTGTGCAATAATTTGACCCACTTAATACACTAGAGAGGTCAGGTAACGTCTACTTGTACTTCAACTGTAACATTCCCGCTTATCCTAGTTTGAGGTAAATCGTGATAGAAAGAGTTTTTAGGTCTTCTTTAAGTTCAATTTTAATGCTAAATGAGGTATCAAAACTAAACCTGTTTAGTGGAAAAGCATTCACTCTCGTTGTCTAGACGGAAGACAAAAAGAAAAAAGTTGACTATTGTAACAATTTAATCATAAAGCAGTCGCAATTAATATCTCGAATTTTTTAATCTGGCATCAGAATTGAAAGAACATCTGTTGTGACAAATAGTTTGCTCATTAATAAATGCCAACTGCAAGCAATCACATTAGACGTTTCCCTTATATTCCAACATAACTTTTATGGTCAATTATCGGAACTGGTTTCTTTATCCTTCATATGCCGACAGATCGATTAAACTTCTGTAATAGTTCATTTTTAATACAGAATACATCAATTCGTAAATAATCACGAGAATGTCAACCCTGTTCCACTTTAAAAATGAGGCGATTGCAAAACTTTGTACTAGCGATATATGCAATTTAAATAAAATTTAAATCTCGAATGATAAGTACAATATAACAACTTTTGATGTGTAAAATTTTTAATCATGATGTGACTTACGTTGTTTAAACGGTCAAACTTTGAAGAATGAGAGAAATGGGTCAATGGTTGTAACAAGATCTCGTTATTTTTTAATTTAATAATAATAAAAAAATTAAACTAATTTTTAAATAGAAAAAAATCCAGTAATACAGGATTTTATCATTCTAGGAGATGACATGTATCCCAAGAAACCTGATTATATCGGTAAATATCCGGGTAAAGATCTTCCACAAACTGTAGAGGAACTGAGACAGAAATGCCAACAGTTGCACAGAATGGAAATATGCGGGCCTTCCTGCACAACTTACAGCAACGTAATTCCCGTATGTAGTCATCTTCAACCCAAAACTTATCGTCCATCGCAGCTTCTTGTCCAATCTTATCTTTAACTATTCGGATTATAGCATAATTTTCGATCCATCATTAAAAATTTAGGTGCAGGTCTTAGACACATTCCGAATATAATTTAATGTATGATAATAAAAAAATACGTATGTAAAATTCAAGAACGAGCTAATTTATATAATAAAACATGTAATTAGAATAAAAGATGATAAATAATAAACAAGAACTTTTCTTAAAGAATGTGTTTATTGCTGTCTATAAAAGTTTGAGTATTTTTGCTACACAAAGTACATTAAAGATTTCTTTTTAGAGAAAAAAGAAAAAAAATATTAAGAGAAAAAAAAAATACAATCAAAGTTAAAACTGTGTACCATGCAATTTACACTTGCCATAGGAAAAAAATAATAATAAGGAAGATGTAAATCTGATAAACTCTTTTTATCAGTACAGTAATCGCATTTAAAACAATAGAATAATATTTTATTGTAAATAAGCTATTAAAGATGCTTTTAAATTCATTTTTTATGCAATTTTTATCTGTTAATGGTGTATCCTTCTTCGAAAAGAAATATATATAATGAAGTAATCGTATAATGTTTTAATATGCTTTAATACTCACGTGAATCCGGATGCACCCATAATTCATTTATCATAATTAAGTTCATAATATATAGCTCTGTCAGTTTTTAGACTTTTTTAATTTAGAAATATATTTCTTATTTTAATTATACTATATTCAAAAATTTAATAAAACAATCAGCAAATTTTTCTAAAGAAAATATCTTTAGCATACAGTATAATTCGGTAGTATATACTTTCTAAACAATTATTCTTTTATAAATAGATATTAACGAATTTTTATTTCGTAAAAAATTATTGAAAAATTTATATTGTATTCAATATTTTATACACTATAGATCAGAGGTCGGCAACCTTTTCTAATAGGAGGGCATATTTCAGAAATTTGTGAGTTCGGCGGGCACCGTAGCACGTAATGGCTGGATAGAGTATACGAGGATAGTGGGGGCAGAAAATAGTTCACTATATGCTGCATCAGATGTCTCTAGTACTCGAAAATTGATTCATTTAGTCATCTAGTGTTATATAGATGTCGCTAAGATTCAGTTTTCATTAAAAATTTAATTGTACTATTCGTACAATTGTTAAAATTGCGAAGATAAAATCAAAGTGCGCAATTGTAAAGAATTTTTACTAAAATTATTCATTACAATTACGAGTATTTGATGTTCAAATATCTAAAATTTAATTTCAGATATTTGAACGGCGGGCACTTAAAAAAATTACTTCCCGGGCACCCTGGTTACCGGGAAGTAATTTTGGGGATTTGGGCATTGCGTTGCCGATCCGTGCTATAGATATTACATTCTGCATGTCTGTAAACTGCAAAATGCTCTAAAAATACTTGCTATAAAATACCTTGTTGACTCGAGCATCAACAAAACATTACATAGAAGGCATTGCGGCAAATCACATAAAATTGCTTTTCTGCTTGAACTGTATAATCTCAAACTGGAACGCAATTTTTTCTTCGTGTTTTTTTTTACAATACCGCACATTAGTTCGTCGCATAGTATTATCTTCTAGAAACGCCTACAAAAAATACTTTCCAGCAATATTTCTTTTTCCTCTTTAGACATACCCATTTTTGCTATAAAATTAATTTTATATACATTTAATAATCCGTTTGAGTTCTGTAAAAAAAAAGAAGCTTGGTAACGCTGCAGAATTTTACCTATCGTTTAGAGTTAATGTTGTGAAACGCAACGCGATCGTATCAAGGTCGTGAACCTTCTATTAACAGGATGCACATTACTCGCAAACATCTTCCGTGTACAAGTAAATACTAAATAAATAAATTAATTATTGTTGAATCTTCGATAAGACATAAAAACATGCTCATATATACGTGTCATTTTTTTCGTTCTCTTATCTTTATTCGCTTTAGACATTTATATGCAACAAAGGATTCATCTTTGATTAATCTTAAAAAGTCTATAGATCGTTAGAAAATGTTTTATTATAACGAGTTACTATCAACGTTTTTGAAATTATATCATCTTTAAATATAGAAACATTGGGTCAACCTTTTACAGGAAAAAGAGGAAGTTTTCTGTTCAAAATTTCCTCTTAACGCTTTTACAAATAAATAAATATGGCCTTGTCAAATAATGCTAGTTTTTAATTAAATAAATCAAGATGACGCATTTTTTTTGCATTATGCATTTTTGTGCATAAACTACGCTTGTGGAAAAATTACAGTTAACACGAACAAAGGCCGATAAATATTTTTTCTTTATGAATAACAAGATAATTTACTAGTTTTTTTTTATGTAATTAAACTAACCTACTGCCATTGTGCATTAGCATTTATGTAAAAAGCATTTAAATGATCAAAATTACGCAAGGACAATAAAAGAAATTATGGAAATATTTTTCATTACATTGTTATAAAACGCAAAAGAATGTTTATAAAAATTTATTAATAAGCAAAAAAATAAATTTAACATTTTTAAAAATAACTTTAAAATATTTCTAACTTGTTTTTTAATTAATTAAAGATTCAAATTATAAAAATTCGATATGGTGGATAATTTTTCTGAAGACAATACAAAATTTTCAAGTTTAAATATTTAATAAAATTCGAAATTTTGTAAATAATTTAAAAAATTAAAATTAATTAATTTATATTTTTTAATGCAGTGTTATATATACTATTTTACTGTATATTTTATTTGAGAATAGGTTTTTTTTATTTTTCAAATGCCAAATATTAACGTGTTATGAAATGCGAATAAAATCGTTAATTACATGTATTAAATATTTTCATATGAAAACGGGACAAAATTTTTTATTCTGTTGTCAGATTAGCTAATTTCATTTTTAAGTAGTCATATTAACGATCCTTGACGTATGAATCTGCGTTTGAATCAATGCTATAAACAAGTCCCATAATTCCATTCTAGTAACACCCCCCAACCGCTTCAAGTAAATGGCGCTGTAGAGCAGCGACACTAACGTTAAGCTGTCTCGCTTATTATATACTCGCTTTGCTTCAAATATATAAATCTCCTTCCGGTTTTATACAAAGTGATTAGCTATAAAAATAAGTCAATTGCAAAATATATTGAATACAGTTAAAACAAGAAGAATTTCCAAATAAGTTCAACACGATCATATCTATGTAATGCAGAAAGCCATTTTGAAAATCAACGAATATGAGGTCTTACCATTAATCATAAAAAACTTTCGATTCTGTTCATATATCATGCTATGCTAAAAGTCATAAAGAATAATGGTATTAAAACTAACTACAGTATAGAGAGCCAATCTATCAATAAAAGGCGGCAGGATGGCCGAGTGATAACATGTTGGCGTGCCACGCAGGAGGACCCCGGTGCGGTATCGCCTGAAAAGGTTTTTCGGGGTGCTGGGCCAGGCCCGGCGATCCCCGTCCTTCACCACCTTCATCATCCGGCCCTTCTCCTCAGGTGTGGGTGCAGCCCGTAGTTGGAACTGGTCCCTCCCCTTAGTAATCTCCCTGATTGGAAAGTGGCATAATAAAAAAGAAACAAGTCAATCTAAAAATCTATTGAACAGCCACAATTACTATTATATTTGTTTATACAATTACTGTATTGTAGAGAAGTTAGCCAACGGCTGAATGGATAAATGTTAAGTTTTCTAGAGCAGGGGTTTTTTGAAAAGAGCTGCATAGACAATTTTCTAACGAATGGCGGGCAGGATTAGAATAGATTGAGGATTTTGCAATTAGACGAGAAATCGTTTTCTAAAAATGTTATTAGTGAATTGGGATTAATTGTGAACAGTCTACTTTGTTTTCTAATCGTAAAGGCCGGTTCCCACTATCCGCTGCGGTAGAAAACGCAGATAGAAATCGTCGCCGGCTGCCGCAAGCGAAATCCGCTAAAAATGGATAAGTCAGGTGCTTAATTGCGTCACTGTAATGGTTTAATTTAATTTCAAAGAAAATTATCTGTAACTAGCGACAAAATATTACTTATTTTAATTTTATGTCTTATTTTAACACATATTATTAGTAAATTGCAAAAAAAATCATTCATTTTATTGCAATTTTAAATAATTTTAGCGTTCAGGACAACGTTATGTTACGACCAGTGGCGTATTTAACGGCGGGCGCATCGGCCGCGCGCCCGGGGCCCCGGCTTCTGAGGGCCCACAAAACCCCAACTTTACACATTTTACTAATGCAATTATAATTACGTATAAGTTTTCAATCAATAGTAAAACCTGATAGTATGTTTATATTCGCTTATTTTCATTAACAATCAAAGCCCAAATACAATGACATACAATTAACGTATGAAAATTTTATTAACCGTGCCAATTTCAAACGCATCGGGGAACGCTCATTTTCTTGTATAAAAGGAGTAAAAAATTAGAGTAACTAGGGGTATTATGGAATATCATTTTGTTTTTATAATTTATAAAATATAAAAATTAAAGTAACTAGGGGTATTATGGAATATCATTTTGTTTTTATAATTTATAAAATATTCTAAAAAAGCTTATATAATTTCTCATGTGCTAATTTACCTTCTATGGATATTCCCATATAACATATTTAAATATGGTTGCCATTGTTTATATATCTATCATGTAATTTGAAAAATTATTTAAAGGTGCAAAATTCTATATTTCCCAATAGGTGTGGGTTAAATGGAATAGTATTCTATTTTACAAATAATTAGAAAAACAGTATTTTCTTCCGGGTAAAGAGGTTCTTCCAAGAGAGACTTGGAAAGTCCAAGTCTCTCTTGGAAGAAAATATTGTTTTATTCAATATTTGGACATTATTTTATTCAATTAATTCTTTTATCACATTTTTTTAAATTATATTTGCTGATAAATTTAAATAATTTTGATTGTACTTTTCCATATAATAAAATTTCTTTCCAAAATTGATGTATGCTTATTTTATACATTCTAAATCAGTGGTTCTCAATCAAGAGAATTTATCCCTGGGGGGAATTTTAGTGTTTCAGGGGGAGAATTGGAATCACTAATGAAATAAATAAATATTATGGCAAAAAAGTTTATAATGAACATTTTATTTTATCATAGATAATATTTTTTATTTAATCTTAAAGGAAAAAAAATTTTTTTACAGCTTATATCTTTGTGAGGCATGTCAGCATATTTCAAAAATAAGTAAAGTTTTTGTTAAGGCCAAGAAAAGTTGTGTGGGGAAAAAATGAGCAAATATCTATTGTTTATTTATTTATTTGCTAGGTTTGTTTTCTTTTTTGTTCCTTAAAGGATCTGTTAGAACTTGGAATCAATTGTAGTAGAGGTTGAAGAACGAGAACAATGCCTCATCTAATTCTAACTGTCGTATGATACATAGATACGAGCAGAATGCAAAATACACCTTTTGAGTTAGGCCATCTTGGGAAGTGGGGAATTATATACCAAACTAAGTTGAAAAGGTGAAATTGAGCAAAAAAAGTTGAGAACTATGGCTCTAAATTAATACAGTACTATATTAAAATTTAATGAAAATGGTAGTTGAAAGTACCATTTCATTTTCCATTTGACTAAACTTTAACTTTCAACTATCATTTTCATTTGTCTAAAGTGAAAATGGTAGTTGAAAATATATTTCAACTACCATTTTCACTTTAGTCATAGAGGAAACAACATATTTATCATCACTTCATAATATTTTCTTTTATTATTTTTAGAATAAAAGATGTTTTATCATTTTGCTATTTCACAATGTGTTCCAATATATACATGAAATGATTTAAAACAGCACAAAAAATATTTTATAATTTCAATCTACAAATCTTAATGCAGCATTTTATTTTAATTAGATTTTTTGATGTTAAAATAATAAACTGTTGATAAATGAAGAATTTCTTAAAACTTCTTTAATCTGAAATTTATATTCATATCAAACATTCTTCAAATTTATAAGTACAGATCTAATTATTTATGTGCAATCATTTACAAGAAATAAATGAGATTACAGGTAGGCCTCGATTAGTGCAAGTTCAAATAATGCGATATTCGATTAGTGCGACTTATAAAAATGATATCGTTTTTCAGTTAGTGCAAGCAAATATTCGATTAATACGAGTTGTCAGCATAGACCAGTCTTACTAACAAAGCTCCGCCTCCTTTTATGATGTCAATTAACATATTACCGTTAATTTTTGGTTAGTAAAACCGGACGAGGAGCAGTTCAAGAATAGTCACTTGGCTTTGAAGGAGTGAAACACCAGAAAGATGGGCTTTTTGCCATTAGCTATTTAACATTACTATTATT
>AYEL01053851.1:0-42541 GCA_000484575.1 Olivierus martensii
CAGGTAAGAAGAGCTTGGTTAAAGTTCATCTTAATAAATAAAGGTGTGATCAGACTAAACAATAACACTTTCCTTCACAGAGGTTACGACAGGAGAAAAAATCCAGCGGAATTTCAACCTCCCCTTTACCTTATACCCTAATTAAACACTTTTGAGTTTATTGGTGAAGGTCCCATGTGGGGCGGAAGCCTCATTCTCAAGTTATGGGGCTCCAAATTTGGGGCTTGGAATCACATTTTTTTATGATTTTCTGCAAAACTTTTATAGATAATCGGATATTTTAAACTATTTTAGATATATCTTATCATTCCAAATCGAATGCAATCAATTTAAATAAGCTACGACTTACCTTTACGAAGTTACGTAATTTTTTCACTTATGACGATATATTCGTTCTGAAGCTTGATAAATTCTCAAATACTTAAATTTTTTATTATTTTTGTATGTAAAACATCCTATTAACTATATTACATTCGTTCACTTTTCCACACTAAATAATAATAAATCAAATGTAGAACTTTGAGGATCATCTTTGACAGTTAGTCGAAAGAGTTAAATTCTAACTCTTTCAACTACCGTATTTGCCGGCGTATAAGACGCACTTTTTTTCTCTCCACACAAGTTAATAACTTGTTTAATTATTAGGAAATAATTGAAAATAAGAATAAATTTATTAATCTGAACAATAAATAATCTTAAAAGAATTACAACATTAATCTGTTATCTCTGCATCTGACACAAAAAAAAGCAATCAATAATTGATATTGCAAAGTTACCCTAATTTTGATAAACTAACAATACGAGGGTCTGCTGATAAGTCCCGGGCCTGACACATAATGGCACCACTAATGTAATTTTGTGCTGGCATTCTGTAATACTATCCTTAACTAGGTTATATAAACAGTTTCAGGTTAGCAGTTTTGTTAGCATTTGTTTGACAGTGTTTTGATCAAGACATTATCGTGATTTTTACGAAAATGGAAGATTTGGAAAAACGTGCAGTTATAAAATACTTTTATATAAAAGGTTTGCTGACACACTAAAAGATTCTTCTCCGTCATATACAGCAGTAAAAAGGTGGGTTTCTGAATTTAAAAAGGGTCGTACGAGCACGAAAGATGAGCCCCGCTCTGGACGCCCCATGGAGGTGACAACTCCAGAAATGATTGAAAAAATACATAAAATCGTGCTGGAAGACCGCAGATTAAAGTTGTCCGAGATAGCGGAGGCTGTAAACATATCAAAAGAACGTGCAGGTAATATTTTAAATAATATTTTGGGTAGCACAAGCCCTGCACAAGATGGGTGCCGCACTTGCTTACACCTGAGCAAAAGTTGAGGCGGAAAATCACTTCAAGTGAGAATTTGGAGCTCTACCAGCGAAATCCCAATGAATTTTTGCGTTGTTTTGTAACTATGGATGAGACTTGGGTTCTTCATTACACTCCTGAAAGCAAAGAACAGTCAAAACAGTGGACAGCAGCTGTCAATTTTGTCAGCTAACAAGGTGTTATGGCGAGTGTTTTCTGGGATGCAAAAGGAATTATTTTTATTGATTACCTTGAAAAGGGTAAAAGTATTACTGGTGAGTACTATGCAAATTTATTGCAGTGTTTGAGCGATGAAATAAAGAAAAAACGACCACATCTAGCAAAAAAAATCTTGTTTTACCATGACAATGCACCAGCATATTCGTCAATTGTTGCAATGGCTAAAATTAACGAATTAAAATTCGAATTGCTTCCCCATCCACCTTATTCGCCAGATTTAGCTCCCAGTGACTATCACCTGTTTCCTAACCTCAAAAAATGGCTTGGTGGACAACGATTTGAGAGCAATGAGACAGTTATTGATGCTGTAAATAGCTGTTTTGAGGAGCTCGACGTTTCGCATTATAAAGATGGTATAACTAAATTAGAGCACCGATATGAAAAATGTATTATCCTTTCTGGTGATTATGTTGAGAAATAAAACCAAAAAAAATAAAAAAAACCGTCGTTTTCATTGTCAGGCCCGGAACTTATCAGCCAACCCTTGTATCTAACAGCTAATGACTATAATAATTCCAGGGTCTCCCTGGCTAGGACTTCTATTGGTAAACTAATTTCTGAAACAATAATTATTCTAACATTATAACTAAAAATAACCTGAACTTCACAGTTGTTAAAAAAAATCTCAACACATGTTAGAATTAAATAATAAAAATATATTTGTATATAGAACTATAAATAGAATAAATAACAAACAAATAAATTAAATAATAAAAAATAGTTTATTAATTACCCAGAAAACACTTACAAAAGTGTTGACAAGCTTTATTGTAACAATGATAAAACACAAACAAGTTAGTAAACTAACTTATTTAATCATCAACCAAAAATCCAAAAACAATAATAAATTTATTAAACAACAATCCAATAACAAAAGAAGCATTAAATTAATTAAACTATTAAGCTTCCACTCAGGTTACAAGAAAATACTTAAATTGTCAATTGACAATTCACAATATTGCTAAACAAAAAGCATTGTTTCAATTCCACCACTTCCAATTTAGTCAAAATTGGAACTCCTTGTAAGTGATTTACATGTAAGCTCATAATCGAGCTTATATGCATAAATTTATCAAACAATTTCTATTTTCTTTACTCACAAAATATTACTGACAATCATTTCATTCATCTTTACAATTACAACAATTAAGGTTATATTTATAATGTTTTACAATTCTATTGAAAAGAGAGAATTTTTAATTCAATTACAAGATTTCTATCGAGCAGTAATGTTCTGAGATTCTGAGATTGGATAATTTCATGAAATGCATTATCGACAATGAAACCATTATATTTCTTATTGCCAATTTTGAAAGATTGAGTTGGAAATGTAAGTATCTTTACTCTTAACAGATAAAACACCAATAAATAAACATAATAGGAATTAAGTACAGTTGTCTGTACTTAATTCCTGTTATGTTTATTTATTGAGATTTATTTATATTTTCATATTATGTGAGTTAAGTACTCTGTGGTCTGACACTTCCAGTAGCCTGACACTCTTCGAACCATCGTGCCGCCCACATGAAATTTTCATGTCACAATTTGTCCAAGAATTTTACACATATGTACAAAACAGGAAGATGATGTCCAGACATTTACAGTAAGTGCTACAAGCACTAGCTGCAGAAACCACAATAAAAATAAAAAGCATGACGGAACAGGAAAGACTCACCATCGAACGATGTCAGAAACTCAAACTTGATGAAAGGTTACATGTACAATTCTTAAACAGAATTAACAATAGGATTAAGCACACCGTAATGTCAGAGGACTCAAAAACATTTGAGGAAGCATTATTGGCAGGTAGGCACAAGGAAACAATCGAGAAAACAGTTAGCAAACCATGTCCTTACATTGGAAAAATAGAAGGATGTGATGAAGTGAATTATGATACAAATGCGTGGGGTGCAGCAAATCAAAACAGTTTGGATAGGGAAAAATTTCAGACTGCTATTAGACAAATTAATGATAGGTTGGATAGGTTAGAGCCGAAGGTAGTAAAGGCTACGGACCTCCAACTTTTTCCCAACAGACAGTGGAGATAAGGAGAAGACCGATACCGCAGTACGAATCATATATATTGTACAAGATCATGAATATGGTTGGGTTAGGTTGCATTATGCTTATAGGCTGCTGCTAAATAGTTGGAAACCACAAATGTGTCCCAGATTGACTCAGGGCTATAGAGTAGGAAATATGCCGAGATTTCCGGCGCCACAATTGAAGCACTATGCCGAATGAAGAGAACTCCCAAAGAGTGTTCCCAGCTCCATCACAAAGAATAGAGATTAGAGTTTGATTTGTTCTACAACAAATTTCCCGAGATAATAATCGCAATAAATATAACAATAATAGAAACTCTTGACTAGTACGAAATAGATTGGCAGATAGACGATGTATAGGAACAGTCAACGGCAAACACATTCTCACGCAGTTATATCTGTTCAAAGACATTGTAAATATAATAATTTCTCTAAGAAAACACACCCTATGTGACTTAAGGGGATGTCTTAGTCCAAATTAGTTAGGGAAGTTGAACCAAGTTTAAAATGTTCTGTCAGTGAATAACCAGTTTATTTGGCAATTGATACAGGCACTAGAATTACATTATTATTGCAAACATTTGTGAATACTTTGGGAGAACTTTTACCTTCATCCTGTAGGTCGAATATGAAATTACAAAGTGCAACAGGACATGTAATATAAACATATAGAAAATATTTATTTTACTTTTGAATATGATCGCTACAATTTAAACACTTTTTATGTAGTAGACAGACATATAACAGTCCCAGTGATGGCATTTTAGGCTGCAATATTATTACAAAGTATCATCTAACTATTTTGTTATATAATTCGTCAGTAGTGCTAGCTAATGGTGTACAAATAAATTTTAAAGGCGAGAGATGCGACCACGCCACCATGGGAAAGACCACCTGGCGAAATGCCATAGGTAGTATCAGAAACCAATATAAGGAAAGTCAGATTGATACTCAGATGGATCTCCAGTGTAGTAATAGTTGTAATGACGCAAAACTGTCTATTTGTTCAAGGATAAAGTTATACTGCCCATATCAGATGTTATAGTTTTAGCAAAAGTGACAGGAATTCGACAAAAGAATCAAGTAGGTATAATAGAATCAGAAGAGCTAGGTACATCAAGATTAGTCACAATGGACTCACTTTCAGGGTTTTGGTAGTTACCGCTAGTCCTGAAAGTCAGCTGTAGAGTGCATTTTTCATACCCGATGACCATTACCAATTCTGCTGGATGCCTATGGGTTTGAAAAATGCCCCAGCAACTTGGCAGAGGGCTGCAAGTCATATTTTGCATGGGGTCAGAAATAAAATCTGTCTAAACTATTTAGATGACATCCTAGTATTCAGTTAGGATTTTGAAAGTCACTTAGAATGCTTAGAGATTGTACTAAAACGATTAGGTGATGCGGGAAGTAAGCTAAAATTTAAGAAGTGCCATTTTCTACAGCATCAAATCAAATTTTTAGGGCACGAGATTTTGGAAGAAGGCATTAGGCCACATCCCATAAAAATAGAAAGCATGATTAATTTTCTTCGATCTAAGAATGATTCCAAAGTTCGATGTTTCTTAGGGTTGACCATCTATTATTGCCGACACATCGAATTGTATTTGAAAATAGTGTGTACAATAGACCATTGCTGGTTGCAGTGCTTGGGCTGTGCAGGCTCCTCCCTTTTATCTACTACTATGATGCGAAAATAGTGAAGCTGCTTATGACATTATTAAAGAGTAACATTAAATTTAATTGGAATGATGCATGTGAGGAAGTGTTCCAAAATTTAGAGGAAATCTTGACTTCAGTGGCATTATTACGGTCTCCAAACTTTACCCAACTGTTCATTCTCACTACTGATGCCTCTAGCTATGCAATTGGAGCTATTTTGTCACAGAAAGATGAAAGGGGAGAACTCCCAATTGCTTATGTGAGTTAAGAAAGCTGGAAGTAAAACTATAGCACTACCGAAAGAGTGTCTTGTCAAGTTTGGGCAATTAAGTATTTTTGGCCTTATTTATATGGCTGCCTGTTTGAGATTCATACCGCAGCCGACCACTGCGATGGTTGATCAACATAAGGGATCCCAGTTCACGACTGGCACGGTGGAATCTCCAGTTACAGGAATATAATTTTAAGGTTATTCGTAAACCGGGAAGAACTCATTTAAACGCAGATGCTTTGAGCCTAATTTCAATTGGTTTGGTCGAAGAATATCGCCCTATTTATAGCATTGAACAGATAAGGGAACAATAAAAATTAGATACAGAATGTAAGGAAATCATACAAAAGCTAACACAGTCAGATATAGCCGAATTAACCGATGAATATGCTGATTATTTCTTCGACGGAAGTGGCATACTGTATAAAGAGAAACAATGCCAGTACCAGAGGGAAATTTGGCATCAATTGGTGGTGCCTAGATCTCTAGTGAGTTACATATTAAATATATTTCATAATGCATTGACATCAGGTCATGTTGGAGCCAAGAAAATGAGGAAGAAAATAGAAACTGAGTTTTATTGGCCAGACATGAATTGGGATATAGGAAAATACTGTGAGAGTTATACTTAGTGCATGTTATGCCAATGTCCGGATGGCCAACAACAGGCCCCATTGCAAATTTTCCCAAAATTAATGCAAATTTTTGAATGAACTGTGCTCGATATTGTGGGACTGTTACCTATTACTCAGAGAGGTAACAAATATATTTTAGTTTTCATAGATCATTTTTCCAGGTATGCAGAATGCATTCCTTTGGCAGAAATATCTGTGGAAACAGTTGCTAAAGCATTTGCTACTAACATAGTATTATGACATTTGGTGCCAAAATAATTACTAATTGATTGTGGCATGAATTTTACCTCTAAAATAATGAAAGAAGCAGCTGAAAGTCTAACTATAAAACGCCTATTAACGACAATGTATCACCCAGCATATAATGGCATCGTAGAACGCCTAAATAAGACGCTCATTGATATGCTGGCACACTACTTGCAGAAAGACAGACACAGTGGGACAAAATGCTCCCATACGTTTTATTCACCTATAAAACAACCCACACGCATCCACTAATGAATGTCCATTATATCTTTTGTACTGATGAGACCCAACTTATCCTTTCGATATTATAACTGACTCGAATACTGCTATGTATGATATAGATGAGAATTTTGTGACAGAACTAAAGTTACTTTTAAAAGAGGAGCACAAATTAGTGCAACAACACTCTCAGACTGCCACTTAAAAAAGGAAAGATTATCATAACAGTAAAACGAGACCATATAAATTCGCAGTAGGGGACTGAGTTTATGTCAATCAAGTGTGTATTCTGCCTGGTTCTAAACGTAAATTTTATCCCTGATTTAGTGGACCATACTGAATAGTAGAAGAGAGCAGTCCTGTAAATTTTGTTGTAGAAAATTATAAAAACAAAAAAGTATTCTAGTAAATAGTAATCGTTTAAAACCGGCTATAGCTCATATGGAATTCGATCAGTAGACGGAAGAGAGAAATCCCAAAAGAGGACAAGTGTCTTTTGCACCTGAGGCGATTTCTGAACCAGAAGTTGATTCTTGGGATGAGTTAATATTTTCTTCATTAGAGACAGAACTGAGAATTTTAGCGGAACCTACAATGTCAGGCGAACCAAGAGCTTTGCCTGAGTTAGGTCTGACATCGGCGCAGAAGCGAGAACAACAGCCGCCACATCAGACACACAACCAAAACCAAACACAAACAGTTACGTCTTACAAAGTAGGGGCTCAATAACATACAAGAAATGGATTAGAGACACGTTTAGTCACACCTGAGTTCCCTGACAAATCAATTTAATTTAGGTCATGATAAAGCGTAACTTTAATATAGCGATGTAATAATAATAATAATAAGCACTAAAATATTAGTCTTCCTGAAAGAGAATATCAACTATGTTTTTATTTTACAAAAATAAGCAGATTTCACAATGAGGAGTAGGAAGATAGCAATCATAATGATCCTAATTTTTATAAAAGGGAGAGCCAATGACCCTACCTTGAGAAAAGGAGTAGTCTTCGTAAATCAAGGAAACTTCCTCCTTATGACAAGCCATTGGACATTAGTGGCTGACATAACATTCAAAGAATATGACACACAATTGTTATGCTTGCGAAAACATTTGGAAAATATCTAATACAGGGAACACAAACGAAAAATAAAGTACTGTTTGGAATTTTTTGATTGCCGACACTGAAAATTTCAATCAAGCTTTTGGAGATCAAGAAGGAGATTATCAGGACTTAAAAGCATTACTCACTTTAAATGCGATGAATCAAAGAAAAAGAGCCCTTATCAATTTAGGAGGGGACATAATAAATTTTTATATGGAACTGCTACATCCAAAGAAGTAGAAAATTTGAATAACAAGATCTCACAAATACAAACTGTACAAGCAAGCATGGTACACATCATGGAAGCCCAGGCTACAGACCTGAACAAAACATTTATAGCTGTTAAAGATAATCGCTAACATATTAGAATGCTATGAATGTTGAACATTATACTCATATAGATTTTGCTTTTTATAGGACCAGCCTTACATTATTTAGAAGGAGCCATTGCCAAATTTAGATTGCAAATGATGAATTTACGCACAGCAATAGAAATGTTAGAACAGGGAAGACTAAGTTTCTACTTCATTAGCCATCAAACCTTTTTGGCTGCCCTGGTAGAGGTAAATAATCACCTACCAACTGATATCTCTTTAATAGAACCTGTCTGAGAGGACGATCTATTTAAATATTATTAGTGGATAACACTTATGGCAGCAGCATATCCCAGCACTTTAAGATTATTCATTAAGATACCATTAATAAATCCAGATCAATCCTTTGATTTGTTTGAGATAGTAAGTTTCCCAGTGTTTTTCTCTGCCATTAATACTTTTGCGTGTTATCAACTAGAATATCCATTTATCGCATTATCTAAAAATCAGCAATCATAATTCTTATTGAATATATACGATGTTGTCAAATGTCAGTCTGAAACAATATCCCTTTGTTCACTGGAAATGGCAATCTGGCAATATCTGTATCAGAACTGTGAATATACCCTATACATGGGACTGGATACAGTAATTGCTCGCCTTTGTAAAAATGAGTAATCACAGTACATCCACCTGTATTTCGAAGATTACATTCCCAAGGCATATGGATCTTTTTAACATCCAAACCTTTAAATTTGGTCGTTGAATTCTCTAAATTAATGGGTATAAAGAACACTCGCAAATTATTAAATTAATAGGAACAAATACTGTAACATTACCAAATAAATGCTTGTACAGGATATTTAGCAGAAGTTAGGTTAATAGCCCATTTCCAGCAAAGATCTATTTTAAAATTAACCACTAAAAAATACTTTATTTTTCCAATGACAACAGACATATTGAATCGATCTGAAATCGACATGATACAAACGTACCACAATTATACTACATGGCAAAACACGATCGAGCATTCAACAACAGACTTATCTTTAGAAATTGCCGGAAATATCTTATATAATATTAAGTCCGAAATAGATAAAATCAAATGGTCATTACTAAAAGAAGGTCCAAGTAAAGCTTCTTTTAGTAATGACTGTTTGATTTTATCTATTTCAATATTCCCGATATTCTTGGGAAATAATATCAGGAACCATTGGATTAATTACGCCTGTTGCAATTATAGTTTTATTTACTGGCGGAGTAAATGTTTTAAATGCATATGTCAGGCACATACTGAGCTCCCCAATACCATTAGAGCCAGAAAACTTAACCTTGACATTGATAATACACAGTATGTCAGAAAAATAACGGAACTTTTTAAATAAAAAAAAAACAATTAGTTATTTTGCCAAAATTATTTCTTTTTATTCAAAATACATCTCTTCTGCATCAATACATCGCTGGGCACATTCAACCAATGCTAGCATAGATTTTTTTATGTCAATTTTCGGAATCGCCTCAATGACCCCTCTCGTCACGGCTTCTTGGACTTGTGTAACATCATCATAAAACGTTCCTTTCATGGCCAGTTTGAGTTTCGGGAACAGGAAATAGTCACACAGAGATAAATCAGGCAAATATGGATGATGTTGAAGCACATAGACTTGTTTTTTTGCCAAAAATTCAATAACAGCGATGGTCCTGTGAGGTGGTGCATTATCATGCAATAAAAACCAACTTCCAGGTGCTCGATATTTGGACCTCACGTGAACGATTCTCTTCCACAAATGCTCCATAACATCCAGATAATATTCACCAGTGACATTTTGACCCTGTTGAATGAATTCCTGAAGTATAATATCTTTAGAGTTGTAAAAACAAATCAACATTGTCTTCTCTCATGACTTCTGGAAACACAATTTTTTCGATTTCAGAGAAGCTGGGGACTTCCACGTAGCACTTTGGCATTTTGTTTGAGGATCATACTTGAAGCACCAAATCTCATCACCAGTTACAATCAATTCCAGGTATGTGCAGTTCCGTCTGGCTGTTTTAATAAAGTCTCACTGCGAGCGATTTCTTGGTCCTCATTCAAGGCATGAGGAACAAACCAAGCACAGAACTTTTCGTTTGTTTAAATCCTTTGTCAAAATTTCATGAATCATGTCTTTGGTCGTTTTTAATTCCTCCACTATCCATTTCAAAGTCAAATTTGGATTGTAGGCAATCTTTTCACGCACTTTTTCCACCAACTCATTGAGATTTTTGTTTTTTGGCCGGCCTGGCTTTGGGTCGTCTTCCAAAGAATCACGACCATTCTGGAATCGCTTATACCACTTGAACACACATGTATGGGATAAGCAATCATCACCATAAACTTTTTTCATCAATTCAAATGTTTCTGTAAAACTTTTACCGAGCATGAAAAAATTTGATATCAGTTCTTTGCTCCATCGTGTTTTTGTGACAAGGTGACAAAAGGTACTGTCACTTTAAACACTTTAGCTTGACAATCCCTTGCTCGATTCTAATGATGGCAGTCTCGTTTTGTAGAGGAGATATACAGCTTTCAGATTATATAATGTTTCAATAGATGGCGTTAGTAGTTTCCTGTAAATTTAAAAAGTTCCATTATTTTTCTGACATACTGTGTACAGTGAACTCCTAGCCAGAAATAACATGATTGACTTGTTTATTTACTGAAACAAACCAAGAAGCTATTGGAGCTAATTCAGTGCCAAAAAGAGAAGAATTAACACATGTGGTCTCCACAAATGAGAAAATGAGACTGGAATAAAAAGGAGAGTCAATCTCCTCCCACCTTCCAAATCGATGCGGAAGGGCCCCTGCAGATTTAATAACAGCAAATACACATTTTGCGAAAGTTTTATTATTATTATTTTTCTCTCTCTTTCTCTTCTTCCTTCTCTCTTTTATATTTTTTCTTCTTTTATTTCATTTGTTTGCATGCACACATACATTTTCTTCTCTATACTGATGGTTAATTTTGATTTGCATGTATAAGAAAATTAAGAAAGTGGATGACAAATCCAATATTATTTTCTCTACTCTAGAGTGTAGCCATGACTGATGTCCAGTGTACCTTGGAGAAACACCAACAATTGGAGAACTAATAGAACTGGCATCAATGTTTGAATGCCCTATTTGTTAAGTAATTAGTTGACCACCTATTCATACATGCAGAATCAGGCATTTGGTCTGCCCAGACTGCTACAATAAAATTAATGGTTGCTGTCTTACCTGCCGCCAACAAATGTTACTGGAGAAAAACATGATGCTGGGAAGAATTGCAGAATTGATTAATTTCCCCCCTGCAAATACTCAGCTCAGGGTTGTCTCCAGAGCACTAAATTGGAAGACGTTTGACAACATGAGGAAGCATGCGAATGGTGACCATATTTTTGTCCATTAACAGAAGATCCATGCGATTGGATGGGAAAAGGAGAGAGGGAGTACTGGAACACTTTCAAGGAGAGCATTCGGGCATAATAGAATGCCCCGACAAGAAAATCACTCTAATTCTCTCCCATTTTCATCTACTGGCCCAAGAATCTGGGCAGTGATCTTGCGAAATGTGGAATCCTTCTTTTTGGTTAGTATACACCAAGTAATACGAGATCATCAAACACAAGTAGATATTTTCATGCAACTAATTGATACAGATCAAAAAGCAATGAACTATTTTGCAACTATCAACTTTCGGTCCGCAACTCGATAACTCTACATGGAGATTCTCGTTCAGAGCATGCAGATACATACACGGGATTTCCAGGAAAACAATCAACACATAAATTTTAACCACTCTACTCTTCTTCTTTTTATGAAAGCATAGGATTTAATGATAACAGTTGGTATTAAAGAAAAATTCAGTAAATCATAAATTAAGGCATCTATCATTCATAAGGAGAGCCAAACAAATTAATCATAAACAACTAAAATCAACAACTATATTGGTATTAAATTATCTACTGACAAGTACTAATCTAGAAAATAAGAAAAAAAGATTATGACCAATGGTTGGGCAAACCCACAGTTCGAAGAAATCTGGGATGATTTCTTTCCTCGCTCCCAACCTCCAACACCCGTACCAAGCCCCATCATCGAAATGGATATCCTAAGGAAATCAGTTGAATGGGAGAAAAAAGAAGAAAAACTGCCCATGGAAAAACTAAGGTCGCCATTATTTACCCGTGTAGTGAAATTTCTCCCAGCGTAGCACAATGTCTGGAGGAATTTCACTGCCGCAGTGGAATTTTTTCAACAGAGCCAGTGGAATGCCCAGAGACACTAGAACCAACTACTTATGAAGGATAACAATCAAAGTTACAAACAACCCCTTAACTGCGGAAAGCCAAATGGGCCACCGCAGTCAGGAAAGGAATTGGGAGGCGGAAACTGATACTGATCCAGTGATAAGACCAAGTGGAGGAGGCAATGAGGAAAGCTGACCTGAGACCATAGGACTCGATTGAAGCCAATCCGGAGCTCTGCTGGAACCAACTCGGAGACCTGGGCAAGATAACCAGATGAATCATTCTTCACTTCCCTTTGGAGGAAGAGGTTGGTTTTATCAGTTGCACCTAATGTAAAAGGGAATCCCCCTTTAGCAGTTTTGGTGTAACAACTGTACACTTACCATTTTTTATTATACTAGAAAGAAGCTTAATACTAGCACACACGAGCAGGCCACTTAATCATATAACACACACAAAATTTTATTTTCAGTAACGTTTTCGGCTATAGTATGCCCTCATCAACTTACACATTCAATTACTGTTTAATTCTAGAACATAGAACTTGGTTCTGAACCAAGTTCTATGTTCTAGAATTAAACAGTAATTGAATGTGTAAGCTGATGAGGGCATACTATGTATGTGTTATATGATTAAGTGGCCTGCTCATGTGTGATAGTATTAAGCTTCTTTCTAGTTATAGCCTTTAAGAGCAGTTAAAAAGTCGTACGCATTTTTTATTATATATATAATGAATATGTGCTTTCCTTTTTCTTTGTCATTTATTTTTTTTTCTTTTCATTAATCCATTTTTATTTTGTCAATAAAAATATTCTTATGGGAATTTCCGAATTAAGAGTTGTTTATTTGGTATAAACTATATCCAGAAGAAATATAAATTGCGCTCTGATTTCGTCACTGGGCAACATAATCGATAATGTTACCTAACCAAAACCAAGGAAACTACCTCAGTAAAATGTGTAGACCATATGTTGATAGAAGTCAAATCTCTTCGGATCATGCAAATTTTAATATTAGTATAAGAAATTTTATTTTCTCTTATTTATTGTAAGAGAGAGATTACTAAAATAAGATATAAAAAATGTAATGAGAGGATAATACCTACAGTATATTAGTTATAAGAACTATAGTTATAGTTAATAAAAAACTAAAAACTATTATAAGCCCGAGGAAGCCAAAACTTAAAATGAGTTTACAAATAGTGAACCATTTTACTTTGCAGGGGCTATTGTGAGAGTCATGTGATCAAACAAAAGAAATTGTGAGGGTGATGTGATTCGACGAAAAATGAAAACATCATAATTAATAGCACTTATCAATATTACTAATGAAAAACATCATATAAGAGAGAGAATGATTAGAACAAGAATAATCATAGTAATCATAAAACACGAAGATGCACCAGAAACCACATCAAAAATAATCTTAATTCGGGTGACGATTACGAATTTATGACCTGGGTTATCAGGTCTGGATAAGGTCTGAGAGAGGAACCCAGGCCAAGAAGGGTCACCTTGAAGCCCTGACTGCCTGTGTTTGAACCAATGGGGGGTAGACGGTCAATGATATAAAAACCCCCTGAACAAAGAGTCGGGGTCTTTTTCCTGATTTAGTCTTCCTTGTCTATATCCGTATTCTTCCTGTCCATCCCAGCTATTGATGCTGTTTCCTTCCGAATCCGTCCATACTTCTCTGTCGAAGTTTACCTCCTTGTTCGCCCATCAGCATTCACCTTTGGTCTCCATCGAGAACTCTTTCCACCTTCACCTGAATCTCCAACATCATCATTATTCTTCGTTTCCTCTCTTGCCACAGTCAAACTCATCCTGTACATCTGCCCCAGAGATTAAATTAAAGTCATCAGTAGATCATCAATTGTCTAATCAACGTCAAGATATCTACAATAAGGTATTTATCCTAATGAATAAGGAAAACTTCTTACTTTAGATATTAAATAAAAGCAAACAATAAGCCAAAAACGGTAATAATAATCATTATCATCATAAAACATGAAGATGTGCCAGAAACTACATCAAAAATAATCTTAATTCGGGTGATGATTAGGAATTGGTATTTATCCTCCCAGATGATATGTTAAATAATCTATATATATATATGAATGTAAAGGAGTCTCTCTCACATTAAACATTAATTGTTATTATTGTTAACTTGTGTGTGGTTTGACTTATTTGTCTACTGGTTCTCCTCCCATCCTTACTCATTCCACACAACCACATTTATTTGGCCAGAATCAATTGTGTTATTGGAATACACACAAACCCAACTGGTGTCAGAAATCCTGACTAAGGCATTTAAGGTTCAAACCTGTGCCTGACCGTCCTGAAGGCTCCACAATCTTCTCTATAATTTTATGATTTGTTTCCAGTGGTAAATAATTGAAAAGAGACTATTCTTTAACTGAGTTCAGTGACATTCATTTGATTGTTTTTTATTTAGATATGTAAGTTTAACAGAGGATGGCAGTCTATCCATAACATGTACAGTTGACTCTGGTTATAATGAACTTCTAGGAACTCTTAATATTTTGTTCGTTATAACTGAAATGACACTACTACACAGTGTATGATGTTTATATTTGATTAACAATCAACAATTGCTGCATTTTTATTTTTTGTAAAATCTTTTTGAAAATGAAATAGAGTAATACCCTGACTTATGTAAACTAAACTTATGTAAATTTGGAGATATGTAACTTCTCATCCTTCTCCCTTGCTCATCTGTTTGTTTCATAATTACATAATGCATATATATGTATGTAATATTTCATTTGATGATTTGTTGATTAAGTGTCTTTAATTACAACTACATATTATAAACTTTTATAATTTGCTGTTTTCTTGGTAATAAAGAGCCAATTAAGAACGCAATACATATGTACCTAAAATTAGATTTGGGAATCTGTAAGTATTCAGACTTACATAATTTTCAACTTACATTATGCTTCCTGGTCCCACCTATTAAGTAACTCCAGGGTATTACTGTAATATTGTTCAATATAGACCAATAGATATCAGTTTTAATTGAATATGTCAATATTTAATAATTAAAAGTTAATAAAAGCAAATTAATTGATGATATCTTAGTTTCTTAATTTTATCATTATATTAGATTGATGCATAATTCCGTAGCATTCTGATTTGGCCTGGCAACACTGCATTGCTGTTCATTTGTTTACCGTTTTTACATTGTCACTGTTTACTTTGGAGTGTTGTCTTGTGGAATACGAGCTGTCAGCGGGATTGTTACAAACGATTGTTATTTCTTCGCTGTTGAAGATGGAGTGTCAGGTCGAGAAAACGAACATTTCTGACCTATTTTGCTGTACGAGTTTAACCGAGGTCAAGTGCAGTAAATGCGGCTAGGAACATCTGTGACCATCCGAAACTGCTCTCCAAACTTGGATTGATGACTTCCTAAACTCAAAACCAACAGATTTCTACAGACGGAGGGATCCAAAAACTACCCCAACATTGGCAGGAAATTATTGACAATGACAGAGATTACATTGTTGAATAGTTGCTTGCTTGATTTGGTCAAATTTTTAACTGAATTTCATAAATAAAACACTAAACAAATCCTGCCAAAGTGAGCTGAAATTTTACTATTTTACTAGTGTGTCGAAATTATGGAGCAGCGTAGTAAAGAAGTTGTGTTGAAGAGAATACAAATGCAGTATAGAAAAAGCAGCCCTTAACACAGTACTTGTCAAACATTTCTGTCAGTATGACATCAATATTGAATGGAGTGAAGCATGAGTAGTCAGAACAGTAGATAGGCAGATGATATTAGAATGGCAGAAGCCATTATTATTGAACAATTTAAAAAGAAGTCCTATATCATAAATGACAATCCTCCTATTAACATACAGCCACAATGGTTAATATAATCTCGGTATATAACAAAGTATATGATATTAGAATTACTATCGTTTTATAAGATCATAAAAAAGCACTATAAGCAAGGTATTCAAAGATTTTTAATCATGAATAACGTTTTCAGACTGGATTAGAGTCCATCATCAGTTCTACATTCCTGGAAGAAGGAATGTAGAACTGATGATGGACTCTAATCCAGTCCAAAAACGTTATTCATGATTAAAAATCTTTGAATACCTTGCTTATGTGCTTTTTTATGATCTTATAGACGTTTAAAGCAAGAGTTTCTGTTTATTTTGTTTACTATCATTTTATTTGTTGCAATTGTTAATTTATAACTAGTTTAGTATTAATGCTTGTAAACATATAAGTTTAATAATTTTAATTAATTAATTCCTTCATATTTTTTATAAATATTCAAATTTATAATGTATTCTACATTTCTTGTTCGAAAATCTTATATATTCTCTTTCTATTGATTTGTGAATGTTGAAGATGACTTATTTAAGTCAAAAGTACTTCACAAAGCTGTAATAAAGTGTTTTTCCACTTGAAATTTGGTGCATATCATTTTTATTTTTTGCCACATAAGTGGAAGCTTACATATAATGATTTACTTCTCAATATGCATAATAATACAATTTTATTTTAATTATTAGAATTTTTAATAGAATTTAAGAGAGAGCATACTAATTATAAATTTATTAATGCATTTAGATTAAAAATCTTCTATATATTATGAATACGTAGCGCATTAGCAAATAAAATAAATAAAACTAAAGAAATTAATAATAATAAAAATAATAAATTTACATGAATTCCTAGCGCATTAGCAAATAAAATAAATAAAACTAAAGAAATTAATAATAATAAAAATAATAAGTGATAATGGAATTTTAATGATTAGTCCAAAAAAATGGACGTAAATTATTTAAATGTGTCAATGTGTTGTTTTACTAGCAGACGACCGAGCTGCTTTTTGCACTAACATGGCGGAGTGTCGCAACTTTCCTTCTTCTTCTTCCTGTTAATATGGAGGGTGTAGCCATCGCGCATTATCCTCCGTGACGTTGTCGCAACTTTTTTTATCCCGATCCCGAATGGAGGTTATTTTGTTGTCGCAACTTTCCCTATCCAGTACTTTAAATTATAGAAGGATACCCTGCCATCTATCGACAAAAAATTCAATTTTTTTGAGATGTTAGCCTAAAAAACTTGAATAAAGTAAACATGTACTTTTTCTTCTGGATATATAACTTAAATATTATTTCCATGACAAATTAAAGTATATGGCAAATTTCCAGCCGTAGCCAGCGATTAGGGCTAGGAATTTCTATTACTCATTCATTTGCTCCCCTCTATCGAACAATATTCTCGATAGTGTGAGTAATAGAAAATAAATAGGCTTATACAGTATATTATTAGGATGAGCGTCATCTGAGAGAAAAACTGTCGCGAGAGACTCTCGAGAGGGAAATTCGCAAATGGACACACTCCTGCGAGCTACTCTCAGGGGTGTGTCCTTTTGGGAATTTCCTTCTCGAGAGTCTCTCGCGACAGTTTTTCTCTCAGATGGACACGCACCCTTAGATATGTATACACTATGATACACAGATTGTATGTATACCATAAGATATATGTATAGGCCTAGTTTTGTTACAGTTCAAAGAAGATTGCGATCTTTAATTTTTAATTCGGAGATTTTAGGTCTAGCGGCTTTACTGCAGGCTCCAGGTCGTTTACTCATTTCTTCAAATCTAGTTTCATCTGTGTTCTTTTTATTGTCATCATTATTTAAATTTTAAGTTATAAATATATATCGGTATACCCAGATCCTATCAGAGGGGGCAAGAGGGGCGGCTGCCCCAGGCTTCACAAATTTAGGAGCTTTTTATCACTGTATATTTGTCAATTTTGTCATTTTAAATGTAAGTAAATTTCTGTGAAATAAATAAATGTTATAAGTGAATAAATTTTAAATATCATTGTTTTTATTTTAAACTTTGAAGTGCTTCAAAAATATTAGTTGTTTTTTGGTCTCGCATTTTCTCTGAAAGGCACTGGGTATACCGCAACGATCTATGTATTTAGATCGTTGGTATACCGTCATGTAATTATAATTTTTATTTTCTTGCCTGCATATAAAATGCAGAATTGATATAGCCGTCATCAGTCACTCAACATTTGTGAGAAATCAAATATTTTTCTATTATTAGGATGAAAAATTTCGTCTTAAATACTATATAAGTAATAATCAGAAGTGGAAATGCTTACGTTATAAAAATTTTCAAATTAAAAGCTCAATTTTTCGAATTATTATTTATTGGAAGATTTCCGTAAGAAATGATAAAATTTCGTGTTAAATTACTGTATCTTTTTTGAATTTCTGTTCCGAATTTTCGTTTAACTCGTTCTTTTAATGTCGGAAGCAATAAAATCTTATATTATACAATGCATTTTATTTCAGAGTATTTTCTTTTGTCTGGATTTTTATTTTTATCAAGATATTTAATTCCGAGTTTCATAAAATTTAACATAAAATATTTATCCTTTTTCTAATTTAATCTTCAAAATCTTACAAGGTTTGAATCATAATTTATTCTATTTTTAAAAATGCGTCGAGTTTTACAACTTCCAAGATATTTTGAGAGATGAATTTTTTTTATGAACAATAAAATCTTTTAAAATAAGGAAAAATGGATAAAAACAAACCATATATCAATTCTGTTCATAATGTCAGTAATAGTATTCATTTGGATCAATATTTACGCAACGAAATAAAAAACTTCAGTGACAAAAGAATGTAAACAAAACCGCTGCCATTTTAAATGGATGTGTCATTCCGGTTGTCTACCTTTATTCCGCTTCAGAGTAAACTTAGTTATTCTCAGAGACAATCGATATTATTTGTTTAATAAGAATAATGATTAAATCGAACTAATTACTAATAAAATTATGCCTGATTAAAATTAGTTGTTTATGAAAAGCATTATATATTATATGATTGTTTAGATTTTATATCATGTTTTAATTATGGGTATCGTTTATTTCCGGCAGAACTCATATAAACCATTAAAATATAAAGGAAAACCATTTTGGAAAACAAAACTGGTGAAAAATTGACATTTATAAAAAAAAAACAATTTAAATATCCTATGCTTCCCCGCAGTAAATTATTATAGATGCCATATTGAAAACCCATATTATTAAAAAAATAGTTCAATGTAATTATATATTTTATGAAATAAAATATAGCTATAGACATGTTAGAAATACAGAAATGATAATTATACTAATGTTTAATAGAATTTGATTATAAGAATCTTTCTTTTAATGGCAGCTCCATTATGTCATCAAAATACTGTACAGTATACATATTTGAATCTCGAGAAATTCACCATAGAGATAATACTTTAACAACCATGTTCATAACATTATTGATAAAGAAATATTGTATCAACCTCAATTTTAACCGCTCATTTATCATTTATTTTACTTTCAGTTCTTATGCTTTGTAATCATTTTTGGTGTGACTTAAAAATTCTGCATATAGGCTAATTTTTTTTGAAAATTTAGATTTAAATTCAGTATTAAACTGAAGTAGTGAAATAGTTTTTATAACACAAAATAGTTTTTTATAACACAATAAATAAAAAATCAATAATAAAACATAGAAGTAATCTTAATTAAGCTGTAAATTTCTGAAATAGAAGTCGAATTATCATTTTTCTTTAGCAGAAGTTACTCCATCTTGTTAAGCATGGACATACGATATTTACATTTTATTTTCTGCTAAATTTCTTAATTTTTTCACATACAGCAATGTTTTTCAAACTAAACTCCACCATAATTATCGGAAGTTCTGTGAGGTAGTTTTAGAATATTTATAATTTTTCTTAAATATTAAATCGCATCAGAATACGTTGTGCATAAAGTTGAAATTTATTTTTAACTTCAAACGTGGCATCAACGACTGGCAATAGATATGGCAACATGGATATGCGGATTCAGTATACCCATGTGCAAGGGGACGGGAAATATTTCCTCCTGTCGTTTTTCAGAGAACATATATCAAATTATTTAAATTATTAGCAATATGATTAGTTGCATTATGGTGCCTCCTATGATTTTTTTCTGGATCTGCTACTGGGAACATGCATGCGTAAACTTGCGTAAGCTGTTGTTAGTGACAAATTGTTTCTAATATTAGTAAAATTTTTATAAAGGCTCCGGAATGATTTTTTTCTGATGTAGGACTCCTTTGATCTAAAATGTTCAGAAAACCTTGACATACAATACTGTATATTCATTACTTGTTCATTTGGTGTATGAAGATATACTTTTGAAGGTATTGTTTACCTATTATTATATAATTTTCGTTTGAGACATTTAATAGTGATATCATCTGTATTATTAATAAAACAGATTGACAATAAAATGAAGATTTTTGCATAACAATATTTAAAACGCAAAATGTGATAAAATATTTTCACATTTTGCGTTATTTTAAATATTGTTTAGTCATTTGTTATGTGTTATGTTTAGAAAGCATTCTCAGTTATTGTATACACAAAAAATCTACATTATATGTTGAAAATGATCAATCTCTGAATTATTATTGCTGACATAGTAATTATCCTATTTTGATCATTTTCATAAAATTTCAAAAAGATGTAAAATCAAATAATGGGAAGATTCATGCGATCAATTCATTCACCTTTATTAATTTATTTATAAAAATTTTGATTATATATTCTATTCTGGACCGAAAAATGGTATTTCTTCAGATAAATTAGTCAAAATTATACTACAATTAATAATTAATAAATGGTGATACTTTAAATTACTTAGTTTGATTCAATTAAAGATTGCGTTGAATTTTAGTACATGTTACGAATCTTCCTTTCCTTTCTCAGTTTTCCTTTTTAATTCTTAAATAGAAAGAAATAATAAGCGAATCATGCATACAAAATCTGCGTAAAATTGTTTATAAAAATTTCATTCTCAATTCGAAATAACTAAACAATGCGTAGAATTCATTCAATGGCTACGTTCAGCAGACTCAACGGTTCTAAGTGAGCAGTTGAGTTGTAGCAGTAGCAGTTGGTGTATCTGCTGAACGGCAAATAGTAATAGAGGGCGCGATTATTGAAAGAAAATAAAGCCCGTTGTAAATACCTTTAAATACGTATACTTTATATATTATCATCTGTTCCTTTGGTTTGTAATAACATCCGTGGGCGCAGCCATCTTGAAATAACTCAACATGTTGGATAGTAGCGTAAATGAAAATCCAAACGAGACGTCACTCACTCAAGTTCGATAGTAGCGCTATTTTGAAGATGCGTTCAGCAGAAAATCTCTCCACTGTTTCACAACAGTTGAGTCTGCTGAACGCAGCTAATGTTATGGTTAAACGAGAGTCTTTATTCACAAAAAAATCCACTGAAATTCATATAACTTAAAATATAGAGGAAAATGATGCTGATCAGTTTTTCCCTAAATCCATTCTCGAAAAAAGTTACTTTATGCTTCTTTCGAAAAATTTAAATTATGTTACTTCATTAAATTCGTAATATATTCAAAACATTTTATTGAATAATAATATCAGTTTAAATTGTGAAAAACTGCATGCCTAATGAAGGATAATAGGTTTATACTGTAATACGTTAAAAACTTGAATCAATAAATAATATAATATCCAATAACAAATTTCTATTTGATGCTGAAGGCCATATTGTTCAAATTTCCTTCTATTTAAAAATATAATATATAATTATGATACTGAATGTTTGAAATAATTAAACAATGCGTAGAACTCATTTAATGGCTACGTTCAGCAAACTCAACGGTTCTAAGTGAGAAGATGAGTTGTAGCGGTAGCAGTTGGTGTATCTGCTGAACGGCACGTTCAAAATCAAATGCTGAACAGCACGTTCAAAATGGCGTGCTGTTCAAATCATTATAAAAACGATTTTCAGTTCTTTTCGTTGATGTTTAAAATATATTTCTATTCGTGTAAAAATGATGTCATAGAAATATTATTTTACAAAAGAAAATGAAAATTTTGTATGTCAAAATTTTTAAATCAATTTTGACCTTTTTCCTAAAGGATATATAAATTAGGTGTGCTAATTGGAATCCGATAATTCTCATTAATATCATCTGATTTATTTAAAATTCACATTATACTATTGGAACCCATTAGAGAACCAACAATATTGAAAATGAGGAATATGAAATTAATATTATCGACAAAATATAAAAAAAAATATATTCATATATTGTGAGACAATATTTTACATGAATATTGCATTAATGTTTATACAATGAAGATATTGAAAATGATTGATATTGAATCATATCCATCTGTCTATATGTTTGTCAAAAAGAATTTTGAATAAATTCCATATACAGTGCATTATTGGGATCCACTAGATTTGATTAGATTAAATCAAGGGCGGATATAACTTTTTGGGGTTCTTAGGTTTGAGTTAAATAATAAAGAAATTTCTAAGTTAGTATTATTACACTTCTATGTTTTATCGCTTCTTTAGCAATTGCATATTTTGCGTTGTTCCTTGAGGCCTCGGAACTCAAGTCCTATTAGTCTTTCTATAGATCCGCCACTGTATCAAATGTAAGATTTATCATAGGCCCTATATTTTAGTTAAAATCAATTAATTAATTTTCTTTCTTTCAAAAAAATCGACAGAGGCCCCATGGAACCGAAGATGGATTTGTGAATAATGTCGTTTCTGCGGCCGACCCGCCAACCGCACAAAGTAAATTGGTAATGTCTTTCTCGAAAACTAAAATCCGATTTGAAATCTAGTTTTACTTCCTTGTAGAACACTGAAAGGACAACAATTTTGTAGCTTATTATTTACGTCTAATATTTTTTATAAAGTTCATTTGGCTATTCCGTTTGCTACTGTGCCTATTCGTGTAAATCGAATTTAAATATTGTTGAATTTACAGGTTCGGTTTTCAAAAAAATTTTTCGTAAATCCCCGAAACTCGCGGATTTTGACCACGCAAAATTTAATTTTGGATGAATTAACCGCGTACCTACTTGTAACAGTGATGATAAATATCTTATAGAAATAGAAAATTTGAATTTTATTACGGAATTTACTAGTATTACTTACATTATTAAAATATAGTTCTATATATAAATTCCTTCGCCGTTATCATTTTTCAAACTGCTTTCTATAGAAATCAAACTTCATTCTGAAGAATCAATTTGCAATATAAAATCATTGTTAAATATTTAATCCAAATCTCTTTCACTTATGATTATTTCTATTATTTTTTATTTTTTAGACGAATTCAATATTACCTTACTATTTATTTTATTCAAATAGAAAAATTAGGGAAATAAATTTCATGCATAGCATTTGTCATTTTGTAAATCATTAGGTTTTTAAAGATTTGTAATTTAATAAAATATTCTCAGAAAAGAATTAAGGTTTTTGGCCTAATTCTTTTTTGGAAGTATTTTGCATTCAGTAATTTCTTGAGTCAATGTAGTGGCATAGAACGTTACAAATTAAATAATTATGAGCCATAATATGGTATAACGTTTCCAAGAATGTACAATCAAAATTGATTAAGTCATAACCCGATCTCTAGTGTTTTTATAGTGAAATAGAATAAATGTTCAAGAATACAAATGAACATTCTTCACCAAGAATAAATTTCTATACGTTTTATTCGGCTCACACTCTTTCATTTGTTAATGAATGCACTTTTTCTTTGTCTTCTTTCATATTAGGTTTTAAGTATACTATACTTACAAAAACATATACTGTATATAAAGTGCATTAATAATCTTATCGTATCTATTCGCATGTAAAATATGACTCTTCCATTTAAAGAAATTTGATATTGGAATCTCTTCATAGCAATCTATTGAGTAATTTTGATTTTGGCTTAAAGTAAGATTATTATAAGAAACTTTGCAAAAAATAATTAATATCCCGAAGACACTTACAATGATATACAATATTACCCAATTTTGTTTAAACTTCTATAACTCTTTTAAGTACTAAGAATACAGTAGAAGAATTTTAGTTAAATGTTTCCCCTTTACAAATGATTTTGTTTACTAATTAATAATTAAACTTCACAAAATTCCTAAAACTATTTCTGAACTCATAGAAGCAATGAGAAATGCATTTTATATAATGTAATATGAATTATTAATCAACATTAAACAAAATTTTTTATGTAAAAATAATAAATTTAACACCCGTCATTCGCTTGGACATATTTTTGATCTCTAATCAGTTAATGAAAAACTGCAAATACAGTATTGCTAAGCCAGAATATTTAGAAACTTTAGTTCAATGAATCATGCTTTTCTAAATTTGTTATTATTATTATTATATATATATATTTTTAGCGCATCTTTGGGAATATCTAACATTGCCTTAACGTTTCTGATTCGCAAATTTCCTAATTTATTGAAGAACTGCTAGGATAGTTGCCAAATGAGTTCGCTGTAGACTCAGTAGATGTATTATTACATAGATTGCTGTCTGGCATCTGGCAGTACGCATTTTGCAATGTGCTGAACTAAGGACATTACTGGTGACCTGAAGTAGAAAAGATTCCTAAAATATACTTTTATTAATCAACTGGTAGATAGCGATATAGGATAAGTCTAATACAGCGCCATATGGTAAAAGTAGCTACAGTATTATCTGTGAGAAAAGACAGCTTTGGCTTTAAAAAAGAATGATTATAAATCATTTTTATGATTAAGTTAGTTGAAACTTTAAATAATTACTTTATGCAAAA
The DNA here is from genome assembly GCA_000484575.1 of Olivierus martensii. NCBI lineage: Eukaryota > Metazoa > Arthropoda > Arachnida > Scorpiones > Buthidae > Olivierus > Olivierus martensii. Next base: position 25,024 of record AYEL01053851.1, read on the forward strand.
ATATTTTAAAATAATTAAGGTAACATAATTATAATTTGTCAAATAATTATTTGGCCTTAATATATTTTTATATAATATAAATGAAAAAGGAAAAAATTATTATATATCAAAAAATTTTTTTCTAAATATTTTGCAATAAAAATGACTTAATATTAAATTCAGGTATTTTTGTTTAAAAAAAATGTATGAAATAATAGTTATTTAATAAAAATTGTTTTAAAATATAAAGTGTTAATTTAAGATGTGAAAATCAAAACCAGAAAAAAAACTGAAATGTGCAATTTATTCTCATCCACACAAAATTCTATTTAAGAGAGATCTGTAGCACATTATAACAGTGTATAAATATCACTGTACAAGAAGAATTATATTAATAAGATCTTAGATAATTATCATGGAAATATGAAGAAATGTTTCAGTTTTACTGAGAGATATAAAAATTCTAGTAGTCTTATTACTGACAGGTTTGTCCATAATAAGCCTGAACATGATTTTTAGATTTGAAATATTTTTGATACAGAATGGAAGGATACATTAAATTAAATATTACTACTATATAAAATCAAATAAACTATACATTTTTTTACTAATTTTATCAATTTTTAAGTAATTCAAAGTACAGTGTACAGTTTGTAACATTTTAGTAAGTGCATTTAGAAAAATTTTAAAAGGTACACATACACATGTAAATATTTTGTATATATATATGTATATATATATATTATTTCCTCTTTAAAAATATTTTTTGCACAAATTTTCCTGGTGTGAATTTTAACAGATGCCAGAAAAAAACAAATAATACATAATGGAAATGTGCAATATTGTCACTGATAATATATATATATATATATATACATTATATATTTGCATTTGATAATGGCTCTTGAATAATATTTTTGTTAATAAAATTGTTTCACAGTATAAATATTAACTAAACTGGACATTTTTGACTGTTACACAGTATAAATTTTAACTAAATATTCTTTATCTTTTTACTTCCAGAGAGGTTCACACATACTGCAACATTCCATGCAATAAAAAAACAAAAAAATTGTACAAATAAGGACAAGCAACATATCAAGCAAGGATACAGTATTATTTTTGATTTGAAATTATTTGATTTATGTATAGACACATTATAACAGCAAAAATTACAGCTGAAAATTTGGCAGTAATATCATTCATTAACCAACAAACTCGTTGACAACAAGACATTTTCCCTTACCCAGTAACATCAAAGATATGTCCCACAAGATCACAGTCATGGTACAATTATTCTTTATTTTCCCGTACATTATGGACGTATTTGGGAATATATATATATAACTGCAAACCTTTTAGGAATAGCTGAAATTTCTAGCAATATTTCATCATCAATCTAATCGTCACAAATTTTCCAATGCAACTCAACAGAGAAGAGGGAGAAGATAGACAAAAGGCAACAAACTGTACAGTCTGTAACTTAAAAATCTTTCATTCTCAAAAAAAATTTTTTTCAGAGCCAGCAATTTTTTTATGTAGAAAAAAGAAAACCCATATACAATATTTGAGGAGTAAGTTGTTTACCGTATCACCGTATACATAGAAATGGAAACTGGTTGCGCTTGTATCGGCAAAATGTGGTGATTAACTTCTCAAATACATAAATTAACTGACTCCATCTTTCTTTTATCTTGTATTGAAGAATCCAGCTCCAAAAATCTGGGATGGCTAAGTTAGAAGTTTGAAAAACATAATAGCTAAACTAATATTGACAAATAACACCAGCATAACCAGCTGCTGTCTGGAGAACCAATCCTGTCAATATAAAATAAATGGCCGTTATCTTAAAATCGCTAAAAAATGCAATAATAATAATTAAATAACTTAAAATGTTTTGAAAACAGTTTACTAAAAAAAGAAAATAAGTAAATACAAGTGTTTTAAGAAAAAAAAAAAGAGTAGGTCATCGACTTGACTTTTTAAAATTCCGTTTAGGCGGGATTATTGACACCATATTATATTTTTAATGTTACTGACGTCGGTAAGAACGTTTTTGTAACCTCCCCTTTTTCATAAATTTTGCCAACAGATGTCGCCACTCGTTACGAAATTCTCGCAAGGGAGCAATAACACTTGATACCAGATCGAAACGTGTGATCAATCAACGCCTCTTTATATATATCGTTATCTTAAAATCTTGATATATCCCTTAGTCGTGGAGATTTTATACAGATCGAAACGGTATATCCTGTGCATCTTTAAATCGTTGCGTTAAACGAAGGGATATCGTAATGAGAAAGATAGAGAAGAGGTTGGTTTCCCAAATGTCTTTCTTATCACCTGAAACATTTACCCCTCGCAATATCATCAACCACCCTTCTAAGGCGATTGGGACGTGTCCGTCGCACCAGGAGCGAACAGTCGATTTACAGTAGCTATTCGTAGACTAAAGTTGCGTTTCTCATGTACTAATTTGGCCATGGCATGCTTCCCAGATCGCATTGCCGAACTCGAAACGATTTAAACTCGTTAAAATACGTTTCTAATAGAGGAAACAATTACACCAATTTTTAAGGGAAATTTCTCGTAATAACGCTAATTGTTTATTTACACTTTGAGTACATTATATGTAACGCAGTAACATCACGCTGTTTTAATTTACGTTTCGTGCGACAGATGGCGGTAGTAAAAATTCGATATTTATTAAAAATTGTGTCAGAAATCGATTCACAGTAGATGCTAACCTGAAATCAAAATATTGTTTCTCTTTTCCGTTTTATTACTTTTCTTACTTACCTTAACGTCAGGATTGACGAGGTATAAGAACGGATTAGAACGCAATTTTTGTGCTGTTTCTTGTTCTTTCCTCATTTCTTCTCTTCTTATCGAACTAAGAACAGATACCTCTTCTCGAGGCATAACTTTTACTTTCTCCACTGGTTTTGCAATATTTGGAAGACTTTTCTTTCGCTTTAGCGCCGAAACGTTGTTGGCGGGAACTGCTTGTGGCGGAGGTTTCATTTTACTGGGGGGTTTAATATACAAGGATGCTGTCCTTTGAGGTCCGGTAAGTGGTGTAAAGTTTTGTTGGACATCCTCTTCACGAAGTGGTACATTGCTGCTAGTCAGACTAGGTGTGCTACCCCGATCGCTGATATCACTTGGTGCAACACTCAATAGACTAGATTGAGCTTCTTTATACATATGTTGAGGCACATTGATGCGTCTACGCATCGGTGATGACTCCTCGTTGTCCATACTTTCAGATACACCAGAATCCGGGGTACAGTCGGCACCATAACCGGTGCCCTGTCTTTGCGAGGGAATGGCACTAGTGGCAAGTTTTATGGGTGAAGGAATGGCGCGGGTTTTTCTGCTGATTTGTTGTTGCTTCGAATCATATTGATAGTGGTCGAAGTGGTCATTGAGAGCTTGCTGAATCGTGTAGTGCGGATCACCAGCAGCCGCTGCACGATAACTGGGATTTCTACGCACTGATCCTGGAGGTTGAACTCTTTCCGAAGGATCCGTACGTACTTGGTCCTGTTTATTCGCACTCAATGGATCTAAATAGTTCATATTCGCACTTTTTTGAGAAATATCGGAAGCCGGATGATTAATTGTCGGTTTTTCCAAATTACTTATTCCATACCTGCTCTCTCTTGTAGCTTGTAAGTATGAAGGTCTATTACGTTGAAAATGATGCGTCGATTGATCAGGATACTGGTTAACTACTTGATTTTGACTTGGTGCTTGAGGATGGTGTTGACTAGAGTATTGATTAGCTACTTGAGTTAGGCGTTGACTGGGATATTGCGGCTGATGTTGATTAGAATATTGATGTGGTGCTTGAGTATGATGTTGATTAGAGTACTGATGAGGCGTTGGAGTATAATGTTGCTGTTGAAGGATTGGAGTTTGTTCTCTAGCAGGAATGTGATGTCTGATCTCCGAAGGTTCGCGACTCTCGTTCAATTTCCGTTTTAAAGCATCGGTGCCTGGAAAAGTTAACAAGAAAAATTAATTCCGAACTAAACATTATAAAAAAAAATTAATTATATTTTCTCTACTTTACTTTTTTCAATTATAAATTAAAATTTAAAATTAAATTTAGCATTTATACCAAATTTTAGTTTGTTTATTAATTCTAAATATAGAAAGTTAAAAGGTTTAAAGTTAAAAAAACAAATGTAATTACAGAATCTAAATTAAAATTAAATTATTCTTTAAACATTTATCATAATTTCTATTGAAGAAGTTCTTATTCATCTTAAAACCGACTTAAATTTTTTTGTATATGCGTATCGAAAATATTTTACCTGGTTGATGAAATTCAGGTGCAAATTGTTTAGCCACAAGTCTAGCAATATCCATATCTTCTCGAGCGTGGAGTGAACTAACATCCGCTTGTTCTGCTTTACCTCTCGCAGTTGCTGTCCTAATATTTTAAAATAATATACAGAATCAAGGTTAAAAAGTAATTTAAAATAAAAAAATTATATTTAAAAATAAATAAAGACGAAATACAGGTCACTGTAATTAAAAATTTTCGCATTGACAGTAAGCCATAAAATTTCATAATTACTTAGATTCTATAAAGTTACGGTACTTACTCTATAGTGTAAAATAATGTAAATGCGTGTTATATATTAAAATAAATTTTCTCTCCCCATTGGAAATGTGCCAAGCCAAAGTTAGTTCCCAAATATCATAATCTTACCATTAATTTTTAAAATAAAATCGATTTTTTAACATCTCTAGTGCACATTTTGCATAATTTAAGATTTATAAATATTTATTTCCGAATCTAGGTTACTAACTTTGGCATTACTTCACTGTGCGCAATCTGAAAGAAATGCATAAAAATTGAAAGTTTTTCTTTTTTTAATAAACTAATTATTAAAAATAATAAATAAAAATAAAATTTTTAGCTAGTGATATAGATTACAGTTCGGTATTACAGCTTGTAAAATAGTTCAGTTGTCCCACTATCCTATTAAAATTTAATCTAGACTTTGTATCGAAAGCTAAAAATATTTTATTCTTTTCTATTAGTACACCAGACGTGGGCCAAATTTTAGGATCAATGACCCTAAAAGTTTTAGTAGCTCCTCTTTCAAGCTCAGCAAAGAAGTTTCTTTCTTTTTATATATTTAGTTTTTAAAGAGGTACAGACAATGATTTTTACAACAAATTCCTGTCGTCAAGATGAGAGCGAGAAATTCTTGTTGTTAAATACTTTAAATTCCTGAAATCGGTATGTAGTACGTCCTAATAATGTATGCAAATACAAAATATGTTTTGTGTTACCTAGATATAGCTATATCTGCTTTCTGTAGTGCAATCTGCGATGCCCTTATGGAAGCATTAACGGCTGCTTCCACTCTTTCCTTAAATTTCGCCGACCTGAGAAGGAACAGATGCTTTTTCTTTCCGGAAGTCACCAGTACGTTGTTCTTGTATTTTCCTTCTTCTCTCGTTCCGTCTTTTAATGTCGTAACACCGTAACCGTACTTTTTGTTGTTATACCATTCTCCTTCGTATTTTAATCCGTCGGATCTCTCGGCAATACCGAAACCACATCTTTTGTCATTCTTCCATTCTCCCATGTAAGTCTCGATGACGTTGGAATCTATTATATCATCCTGACTCACAAAACTGGCATTGCTGTCTGTATGGACGGATGTTTGCGTTAGGCCAGATTGACTAGATTCCGAACTGGCCGAACTCAGATTCGAACCAGAACTTCTAACTGAACTCACTCCACGTCGATCGATGTCGCCTGTGCTTCGTTGTTTCTTTAGTCGGAGACCCTACAACAAATTTCATTATAAGATATCGATAAATTTTTATTTAAAAAAATATAAATCTTTTCTGTTAAAAAAAAAATTATTTACATAAACTACTGCATAGTGTCGTTTTAATTACGTATTCGGAATTGTCTTTTAATGAAATGCGAAAGCAACTTTCTCGAATGATAACTAAGATTTTATATAAAATGTATATAAATTTTAAAAATATAAGATAAATTTGAACAGGTCGGGAATATTTATCTAACTTTTACGCTTATTAAATCATCAAACATGCCAACTAGACAAAAATCTAACATGGAGAAGATAGAAAATGAGAACCGGGCAGTGCACGTGCACCGTTGATAATTTTATCTTGGCTTTATTCCAGAAGAGTCTAAACTATTTCTCTATAACAATAACATGTTCTCTTTCAGAGGAGACAGTAATGCAAAAAAAAAGAAAGGAAGGAAAAAAAAATTGGTGGGGATAAAAACTGAAAAAGACCAGACGTGATCTTTTGTTACAATTCGTTCAGACGTGATCCAATGCACAGTGAGGATCCTGTCAACAACATTCGATATAGGAAATGGCAGATATTAATGAATATGCATCAGGAAACTATCATCAAAACACAATACGTCCTGAATTGTAATTGTTCGTTTATGCCGCTAATGATGTACATTCTATCCTGCAGGAAATAAATCAGTAATTTAATTAATATTGAACCAAATCGCAATAATATACGAGCCTAAGTCAACTGTATACAAAAATACGTAAAAAATAATAATAATAATGCGAATTTACAAAAAAAAAAATTACTTCGCAAGTTTTTTGTAAACAAAATTCCATAAAACTTTAATTGTTTTTAATAATTTATCTACGGAACATACAAAACTTTCTGTAAATCTTTTTAATTGACTTATTCGTCATATTAAGTAGGGTAAAGTAAATTTAATTTTCCTACAGAGTTTCTTTTACGACATATTTATCATCATTTGACGACAATTTATGACGCATTCGTTTCCAGGAGTGGACACAATTGCTATATCTAAGTGTCGTCTCGCCAAACAAAACAGTTTTTGCGGTTCAAAAATCATTTAATTTTAATTAGTTACTCTATAGTAAAAACATTTTCTGGAAGATTTAATGAGATTTTCACTTTCAATTAAACTTTGAGTGCCGAGAATGTTCGTAGTAATTAATTAACGCCTGTTTATTCGATTGATTATGAAAATTCTTCGCTTTAACTTCAAACAAGTCATTCAATCGCTTCTCAAACGGATTGAAAGAACTAAAATAGTGTAAAAGTTAAAGAAAAAAATAAAAATTCCTCATTTGACGCTTATAACTACTATATAAACAATGTTATTGTTTAAGAATATTCCCTACAAGTGCTGTGTCAGCGACGAACACAAAACTTAGGGACTAGGAACTATTGGCAACTATGAATTCCTAGTATATTTGGGCTCCATCCAATTCTTTTTATATCTAGTGACTGAGAGCGATGCGATGCTCTGAGAGTTATTGTTAACGAGTTTCGATTAGAAAAATCCCTAATAACTCTTTCTGTCGCTATATTGAAAATGATAATTTTTGCGTCATTCGAAATGATATTATTTTTTTTTAGTTCACCTGTAGTATCGATTTTTTGAGATTGGTCGATTTTTCGACCAAGGAACGTCTTCTCGTTGGAGGTTCGTCGCTACGAGATTTCAATACGAAACCTCCTCGAAAATCGTCCATTTTTCTGTCTCTGTCGCTGGTGACGTCCACAACTGGTTCGGTCGGAAGTGACGACAGTGATGTTCCGGTCGTCGTCTTCTGACGATGATGAGAAGCCAGACCGAAATTTGCACTGGTTCGTACTCCGTATCCGTGTCTCATGCCTCTCATCCATTGGCCTTGGTATGTTCCTGAAAAAAACATGCGAAAATAATAATAGCAAAAAAATATATATATACAGTACGTACAGTAATACATCTACGCGTCCTTGTTATGTCCCTGAAAACAATCAAAAAATAAAAATAACCATTTTCTCAACTGTAGTTGATTCGCTTTGTTATTGAGTTTCCATTAAATTGTCTAATCCCTGTTAAGGATTCTAATTCCGTATGACTTTTAATTACAATCTTGTTTAAAACTAAATTAAATATTAAGCACCTTATAAAGCTGAAAACTACGTTTCCTTTCTGTTAAATAACTTATAATGAAGGCATCAAGTCTTAAATATCTTTGCAAATGTTCATTATTGAATTTTTTTCCTCTCTCTCTCTCTCTCTTCTCATTCGTACTAATTAAAGATTTTTAGTTTATTTAACTAATTAAAGACGTAAAATAAATTAAATTAAAAAATAGTGTTGAAGTATGATTTTTTAACGCGAAAAGTTAAGTATGATATTAAGAGTCCACGATTCATCATTGAGAACCGTGATGATTATAGCTTTACACCTGTGTCTAGGTAGTAAACTATATAATAATTTCGACACAATAAAACTGTTAAAAAAAGAGCCAAATTTATCTCTGGTGGAAGCGTATGTCTTGATATCACTAAAAATAACACCATCGTCATCACCATCTGGTGCATTGTTACTAAAACTGTCAATCAACATCGTCTCTTCCGGCATATAAACCCGGATCATCTGATTCTACCACAAACTTGCAAGGTTGGCTCCAATTTATAGAAACAGAAAGTCAACCTCGAAAGTGATTTTTCATTTTTATATATAAGCTATCTATATAACTGATACATTTTCCTATTCGAAAACTCTTCTGTTATGTTTTATGACGCCATTTATTATAGATAAGAATCGGCTAACTTAAGCAAAAAAAGCATTTAATTTTTCAATAAAACTAGATTATCTAAAAAAATTTAGCAGATACAGAATTTGCTTACTAAATTTTAAAAATAATAATAACGGAATTATCTCGAGAAGTTTAATGGAATTTAACGAAATTTTCTTTAAAGGATGACTATGTTAAGTAAGTCTATTTTTACGAAATGACATCACGTGTATATTTTCTTAACACAATGTGTCGTTTATTTTTTTTATCTAATAAACAAATAATATATTTACATATGCTATTGTCCATTCACGTATGGTAAGTTGTAAACTGATGATAAAATAAAAAATAAAACAAAAAAAGTGTTTCATTGATTAAAAATCTTCGAGGATTGGATCATTTCCAATGTTCATGCATATTGAACATGACGTCGTTTCAGAGTAAAGTACCCAATGTAGTTTCTATGAGAATAGTGCCAAGGTCACATTTTGCAACTTCAGGTAAAGATGAGTAAAAATGAATGCTAACTTTTACCCTTTACCAGAAAGATCTGTTAAATTTATCCTTAACTCGTGTTTGTTATCCAACAACTGTTGCTAGCAAGCAGTTTGCCATTATAACAGCATATTCTCTTAGCTCAACAAGTAACAACTGCTGTTATAATAGTAAATTTCTGCTTCTTTATATATATTAGTTGAGCAAAAACAAAGTGAACGAACGGAATAAATAATAATATTTAGAAATTTAATCGTTTTGAGAAAATTATAATTAAATATTTCAAAAGAAAAATTTATGTAACAAAAGTTGTTTATCAATTTATTTAACTCCAAAAATTATTCTTAACATTCAGCAGATTTTTAAGTTTAAAAATATATTACGTATTGAAAAGAATAACGTCAGTGTATCTAAGATTAGTTTTAGAGAAATATACTTCTGTTTAAGTAAATAAAACGTATACATATGTATATATTTATATATATGTAGAGAAGAAAAAATTGATTCTTATTCTGTTAATTATTTAACAGTTAAAGATAATAAAACTTAGACAGCTGCGTAATTAAATACCTAACATGAAATGCGAATTACAGAAAAAAATATATATACACATATATATTCCTGGAAGTCTCATCCAATCCTTCGAAACTTTTTAAGTGGTAATAAAAATTTTTTTTTGTTTTTTTTTCCTTTTATCGCACATGATATTCGTTGAAATTATGTCTGTAGTGTTTGCAATTGGTTTCGCATGAAGCAATTCCGTCTCGACGAAACAATACGTGAATATTTAAAAATGATTATTATCGTTTTTAAAGATTAATATTCGTATGAGAAATAATGATGATAATAATTTGATACGGATTAATCTAATTCATTATTTTTCCGAATACATCGTTTTAATTTAAAAAATAAAATAAATAAAAAAATTATTTTCCGCCTCTTTCGCTCTAGTTATTAATGGCCTAATTATATCATTCGCATGCTTTAGACTTATTATAAAAATTTATGATTTTGTAGTTTCTTAAATTAGTTTGTAACTTTAAATGAAATATCATTTTTAACTAATATTTTTAGATAATTAAAGAGGAATAATATTTTTCGAATTCTTTACGTATAACTATGCAGTGCAAGTATATCAAGGTCGTTACAATAATTTAACTTTACTGTTAGGTAGAGAACGATAAAGTTACCATACCATAAAACACGTCAGTTATACTCGTTGTTCGAAGAAAATAAATTGATTTAGTACGATTTCTAGCGAATTCTTGATTTTATTTGAATTTTTTCGGTAGAAAACAAAGGCGAGTCTAATCTCGACTGCTTCAAAAAAATGCGGTCCGACAAGCAAATCCTATAATTTAAGTTTATAATTCGTTAAATCCTTTCGGCACAAATAATCAATAACGATAAAAGCACGGTAAAACGCAAGTAAATGGATACGTGTTTATTTTAAAGTTATAAATATCTTGATAGTATTTATCGTAAGATTAAAATCGTTTAAATTAAAATAGAACGATGCGATTTGTAAATTATTATTTAACAAACATTTTTTCCTCTCATAACACGTTTGGATATTAGTTACTGAATAAACAATAGGAAGAACGAAATCAATAAGAATGTTATAAAATGGTCTAGTCCGATACAAAACCATGCAAACCTTTCATACAAACAGATCGATAGTAGCATAAAAATATATACGAAAAATACAAGTACGGTATTTAATAAGAAAAATATAATCCTCGCAAAGTCTTTGATTGCAGCACTTTTTAAGTTAAATGTAGGAATTTAAAATTGGATCATATCGGTTCTATGTTTAGTAAGTCAGGCCATTTGAAAGCCAAGGGTGCGAGCTACGCTTCAGAAATATTATTTTGAGAAATCTAGCTAAATTTATAGATATTTTTCAAAACAGTATCAATAACTAAAATAGGAGTATAATGTAAACAAATAAATATTTCTACATATAGGTCTACATAACGTACATGGCAACAATATAGCAAACCCTGGATAATTTTTTGATATATTTGTCCTGAAAAAGCAGTTTCATTTTTAAAAAATAATTATATAACGCGATTTTCTTTAAATCAAAACAAAAATCTAAAATATTATTACTGTGAATGCATAATCAGAAATAAGATTTAAAACCGATGGTGCGTATAAATTTATGGATTATGATGTAAAAAAAAATAATAATAATAATCTAAATACTTTCGGATTGTATTCTAGATATATAAATATATAGACGGAGAAAAGAACTGCTACTTCCAAGACGTAAATAGAACAAGGCATAGGAATCAGGATGGTGTTTAAGATAAGGTGAATTTGTCAAGACATTTATTTAGTATTGTTTTTATCTTTTTCACATCAACAACAGTAAATTTAATATAAAAACTCGTTACGATAGAGCAGGATGATAAGTGGAAAAATTTGTTTCAAATTAAATTGCTTCCATTATTAAAATAATAAATGAGAGATTTATCGAGGAATTTTATATTTTTGCTTCTTTGCATATCCGAAGCAATTTGCCGAGAAAATGCATTTACAGGAGCATTAATATATATATTTATATATTTTTTTTATTTACGAGATTTTAATTCGAACATCGGAATCATTGAAACCTTAGACAATACCATTGACGGAAGAGAACTGCCGTTCTTGTAGCGATCAATGAATTAAGTCAACACAAACCGCAATCTTTACTTCCACGTACTGTACTTGAATTTTTTTTTATTATACATATATATGTGCATGATATATAAACATAACGCAAAATCGCTCGCAATATATTAGTAAAATAATAATGATATATTTTGTTTTATAATAGAGGATTTTAATTGCAAAAATTCAAACGATTTTAGTGATAGATATATGAGTAGATACTATTTTTTGATTGCTCGATACAGATGACAAGTGAACAATAACAGAAGCGTCATTACAGATTTCTAATTATCATACCTTAATAAAAATTGGTTACCTACCGTTATCAGCATAAGATTCGGATCCGTATCCGTCTTGTAAGCCATTAGCCCACGTTCCTTCATACTTGGCACCAGAAGATATGCTTTGCCTGACCCCGTAGCGACCCTTAAAACCCTGTGTCCATTCTCCGCGATAAATCCATCTTCCTCTTGTTTCCATACCCAAACCGTGCCTTTTTCCGTTTTGCCATTGTCCTTCGTAAGTGCTACCGCTCGGCCATGTGTACACGCCAGATACTTCGAATCCATAATGCCAAGAACCGCTATATTCTCCTTGACCTTTCGGACCTGTGCACACTCCGTGTCCGTGTGCTTTACCATCTTCCCAGCCACCGCAGTATGTTCCGCCGTCATCGAAGTCAAACCGTCCGCCGGTGGTGGCTGATGTCTTGAGTTCTGGACGAAGCATAGCCCAGCGGCTTGAGATGTGGTCGTCACACTGCAGACAGTCGAAGTGATGCGTTCATTGTACCAAGCAATTACTACAGGATAGATTGGATGAATTGCATGCCTTGTCGGGAACCCACTCGCACTCGAGCATGCGTACTATAACCCGATCCGTGACTTACTACGTACACTTATCAACTGGCCTTAATATTATCAATTTTTGATTCCTTATTCTGCTAATTAACTTATCATAAATTCCACTGCAGATAAACTAGTTTAATTAATAATAATTTTAATTAAAAATTTTATACTTACATTTATTATAAAAATTTTAATCGAATAGAAAGTTTTGAAATATTTTAGATGTGATTTATGCTGCCACCTAATTAAGAGATTTTATTTAAACCTTTAAATATTTATTAAAAATGTCTTGAGAATAAAAAATAAAATTTACTCGTTTAATTAAATAATTATAATATTTAATATAGCGTTGTTTTTTTTTGTGTTCATTAATTTATTTTGTTAGGATGACATAGTAAACTTGTTAGCTACTACGCCATCTGTATTCCAAAATTAAAACTAATTTAATGTTTTAATTTTCTTTTGCTCTTCAAAAAAGTCTTGTAGGAATTATATTAAAATTGCATATTTTAAAAAATTAAATAATATAAAAATTATAGAATATCTGTAATTTAAATCACTTCCATGGTAATTTTTCCATTCAAGAATTGTTAAAATTATTTTTAAAGAAAGTTTATTAATTATCAAGGTATTAATAACATTTAAAGCATTATTTTATATGAAATAAAAAAATACGTGAAGTATAATTAATTTTTCCGTTTATTAAAGATTAATTAACGTGTGAAAAATTATCTTAGAACATATTTTAATAATAAAAATATGAACATAAAAATAAAAAAATATTTAAAATTAATTAAGCGTGTATTTTATAGCATTTATTAATAAACAAACAAAAACGTGCTATTCATCGCATAATTATTACAAAAAGCGTAATTTTGTTATGACAAGCTAATCATGTTATAAAAATTGTTTTTTCGTGTAATTTCAAGATTCACAAAACGTTAGTTCTATTGAATAAATTCAATTTATTTAAAAATGGAAATGGTAAATGTTCTTGCACGCTTAATGATTGAAATTATAATAAGAAAATTCAGTCAATAATAATAATAATAACAACAAAAACTCTATAGTTGACGACAGCATCATGAGTCAGTATTGAGTGTATGGGACGTTCATTTGTGTCACTACGCAAGACTATATAGTTCACTAAACTAATCACGAAATTACAGTAAATTGTGCCATTTAATTGCAACAATTAGAGAGTTTTCAGGAAGATTATATGATTTTATTAAGGTTATTTCGCACAATCACATTTTAACAATGCGAAAATATGCACATTTCCCGGAAAGGATGTCTTCTTACTGGTGGTATTATCCTTTAAACTAAAATCGACTGTTACGCGCCTTAATTCACGGTTACAAACTTGTGAATAGACTGCTTCCATACACTCAATACTGACTCATGATGCTGTCGTCGACTATAAAACAATATATTCTGATAAATACTTGAATCTAGAAATAAATCTAGAAAATAACAAAATAACGTTAGAAGTATTTATTTTTGATAAAGTCAAATAGTAGATAAGATATTAGCATGTCTCACCATAAATCTAAGCAGTTCGAAAAGAATTAATCAGCAATTTTCGAACGTGTCCTTTATTTTTGAATGACTAACAAACATGTTATTCAAATATGTATCATCAAAATCATCTTGAAAGGTATAATCTATATCAGGGCTGCCCAACAGTCGATCGCGAGCTACCAGTCGATCTCGACAAGTTTTTTAGTCGATCGAAAGCCTCCGACCATCTTCGATCAACTCGCTTGTTAAACTTCCACTTTACAAAACATAGTAAAGGCGGTCTGAGTTCTTATTGAAATAAGAAAAGTGAGGTTATCTCTAAGTGTTTTCGTTCTTAGTATCATTTATCATTTATTAAGTAATAGCAGATCAGATCAATCGTTAGAATAAAATAATATATCAAAAACAATAAATGAAGATTATTTCGATGAGTAAGCAAAAATTTGTTGGATAAATGCGGTTACAGGTTCAAATGGTTTTTCTTTCCTTATTACAATACTCACGTCCGGACAATATATTGTTGTTCAGCACTGAAAAAGTAATAAATTTATTAAAAACTAAACCTTGTCAGTTATTTAATTTTTTCCTTTTTTAATCATAATTATGAGAATAGAAAAGAAAATTAAAACTTATCATTACCACATTTACTACATTACCACATTACATTCATCATATAATCCAAATTTTGAATCAATTGCAAAATCTACACAACGTCAAATATCACATTAAAATTTTTGTTTATGTACCCATGTATTCGTAGTTATTTTCATATTTCCAATTTATGAAGAATTGTTTATTTTATTTAATAAATTTTGAATTATATATGTTACCGTCAAAACCCGAAATTAGTTAAAACCCGAGTTGCCTAGTTAAAAGTAGTTGGAACAAAGTCCGTTAGTGAATACTAGTATTAATTAATCAATACTAGAAATCACTACATTTGTTAGAAACTTCTAGTTTTTACTAAAACTTCTCTAGTTAAAACTCGATATGACTAGTGAAAACTAGTATTACCTTAAATTTCTTTTACGAGGATAAGCCTGATATCTTTCTAATCGTGCAATCATGCGTTAGAGAGAAAAATAAAAACATACTAACTGAAATCTACAAAAGAAATATATTTATGAACATAGTAACTGAAATTTACAAAAGAAATATATTTATGATGTACATTATTTGTTTCCGCATGGAAAACTGTTATGACATTTAGAGTTGCAGAGAATTCCCTTCTTGCACAAGCATCTTTTCGAAATGCAACCTTTCTCCCAAAAAGTAACGTGTGAACCCTTATGGTGCTAGAAATGCAACCTTTCTCCCAAAAAGTAACGTGTGAACCCTTATGGTGCTATATCTACTTTCCTAGCTGCTGTCCTCAAAGAAATATCTGTATCTAGTACCTCTTCGGGCATCAGTAACTTCTCCCGACAAACGTCAAATTCCGATCTACAAAAGATATATTTTTCATAATCATATTTTGGGCACTCTCTAAATAGTAACAAATACATCAAGATGTAAAAACCTACCTGCAATATAATTTATCCACCTTTCCATCCTTAGTCCCGATCTTGCGCAGATCTTCATTTTTCCGAACACAACTCCGAAGATATTTCAAAAATCTCATTTCTCTGTTTTGTATCTGGGATTGGAATTATGACATTTTCTCCTACTTCAACAGGGGATCAGTGGCATTGAAGATACGTTTCATTTTCTTCACAAATTTTCGTGAGCTTCTCTCCTGGCTGATTTGATGTAAATTCTATTAACTGAATTGTTAAATTCCTCATGTTCTTCAACAAGGGTCTCAGCTTCGTTCTGTCGCGCATTCATCTCCTTGTTGACTCTCTGGAGTTCGTCCTCATCTTCAATGCTTTCGAGAACATCTGAATATCTGATCAATGCTGAAATCGCGAGTCCTACTGTTAGGTCTATTCGAACATGGCTCGATAGGGCGACTGTTCCAAAATGAAAAATTCGGTTTTTCATAAACTGAAGAAATCGAAGGTCTTTAACTAACTGGTTTTAACTAGTAAAAACCGTAAATAATTGCAAACAAAGCAATTTTCCCGTCAATTCCAGTTTTCCCTAAAATGTCTTAGTGAATTCTAGTATTGACAGTTAATAATAATATTCACGAAAGGGCTTTGTTCCAACTAGTTTCAACTAGGCAAATCGGGTTTTAACTAATTTCGGGTTTTGACGGTAACATATATACGACATTGCTATTTTTGTATTTTTATTCCCTGGATATCGGCAGCTCACTATATCGCTCCGGTGAAAAAAGTAGCTCACGGTCATAAAAAGGTTGGGCAGCCCTGCCTGATCTATATATTCAATTCCTTCGTTTGTATCCTAATCACCCTGCTAAATTTTATACATTTGCATAGAGGAATTCAAAAGTTAGAGAGAAAAAACTTTTGTCTACCATTTTTAAATGGTTGCATTGAAAGAATCAATTGATGTGTCATCGAGATTATCTTAAATTACATGATCATCCAGTAAAATTTCATAAAAATTCAATATATAAAGAGATTATCTCAGAAATTTGAACCTCCGCCATTTTTAAATATTTGAAGCTACATTGGTAAATATGAGATTTTGAGGTTATCTTTGACATTAGAAGATTAATATCAAGTTTTATGAAAATCAGCTTATTTAGTTCAAAAATTATTAGTATGGAATACAAAGAAAGCATCTTAAAAGTCTTTGATTTCTTTCGGAATGGAAGCTTACAGACAGAGCCGGCCCTAGAGTAGTCGGCGCCCTGCTGCAAAGTTCTTTTATAGCGTCCCCATATATTTTTTTAAAACACAATAGTGGCTAAATAATCTTGTAAGGCACCCCCATACGGTCATGCCCATGATGCCAAGTGATGCATCATGGGCATGATTCAAGTGATGCCCATGATGCATCACTTGAATCATGCCTTGGGCCGGCTCTGCTTACAGATATATCCCAAAAAGTACTAGAAAGAAAAAGAAAGAAAACAGTACTAGAAAGAACTAGTCACTACTTTCTATGCATGTCCATTATTTGAAAAGATTGAAAAAATTAAAATGAAATATATTATCAAGAGGCGTGACAGGGACTGTAAGCCAAATACGGTAGTCATTGATTGTATCTTATAATAGAAGTCATTGCGGCCAAAATTCAACTCGCTGAAACTTTAATCCTAAGTTAAATATTGCTAACCTGACTATTACATTCAAGAAAAGTATTCAATAAAACGTTGATTGCCAAATTTCAAATCAATTAATAATATAACAAAGCTGTTTAAAACTTATAAAAAAAATCAACAAAAAGATGTCGTTTTTCTTTTACTCCTTATCTTCTGCAGACATCTCTGGTCATCATTGTAGTAATCATCATTGGTTACGTTCAGCAGACTCAACGGTTCTAAGTGAGCGGATGAGTTGTAGCGGTAGCGGTTGGTGTATCTGCTGA
>AYEL01053852.1:0-10382 GCA_000484575.1 Olivierus martensii
ATTAGAAACCAATTAAATATAATTTATTTGCAGACAACCATAAAAGCTTAATTATATTGTAAGGAAAGGCATGTAATATCATTTATAGTTCCTTATAAAATGTTCTAATTAATGTGATGATAATTATATCCTAAATACATTTTTTTATTTTTTTGTAAAAATATAAATTATCTCTATGAATTCAAGATGGCAGATGATCTGACATGGCGGGCTGCACATTGGGAACCCCTGGTGTAAAGCTACTGTATATATACATTCAGACGGAAAACAAAAATTCGCATAGAAACTGATACATTTTTTCTTCCTCCTTTTCCGTTTCGATTTTGATGCCGCACATTGGGAACCCCTGGTGTAAAGCTATATATACATTCAGACGGAAAATAAAAATTCGCATAGAAACTGATACATTTTTTCTTCCTCCTTTTCCGTTTCGATTTTGATTTTTATGCTAATAATTACTATCAAAAATAATGCGATATATACGTATATTTTTTATTCGATAAAGGAAAAGTTATAAACATTTATCGAATTAAACATATTTGTCTAATTATCTTGAAATACGCTAACTTTGTAGTCATAAAATACATTAAAAAAAACTTTTTTAATTCTATCAGAACGTTAAGAGTTTATAAATTATGGAGACTATTGACTACATAGTTTTAAAATTTTTAAAATGTTTATTTTATAAAACAACCCGAGGCCAAGTGTAGATAATGTTATAAGAATTGATTTTACCAACTTTTCAAATGCTTAAACATTTCCTGTAGCTTATGTGAAAGTTATATCGTTATACTCGACCGCATTACTTTCTGTGGCATATAAAAATTTAAAAATAATTTTTTTCTTCGTTTCTGTTAATAAAATAATGATAACAAAACGAGAACATCGCATACGACTCGAGTCGGAGGTCTAGCAGACGTGCCTATCGTTCAAAGTACAGTAAGGTGATCGATATTTGTTTATACTACAGAATCATCGATATAAATCTAAGAAAATGTATTGTTAATACGTCCAGTCGCCCTAAAACTATATTTTTATCGTCCAGAAAAGAATATTCGTTTTCATTGATTGCTTCATTTTCTACAAATTATTTTTCGTCATCTCCAGAGGAGTGTTTAAAATATTTAAATAGTCCGTCTTAAGTATTTATGTATAATTAAAATTCGATTTTAATAAAATATATTTAAAAATATAACAAATTTATTTTCCGGATAGCGAAATTAGTTATCGAGAGCAAATAGTTAACGAAAAACAAACAAAATTTCTGTAGGCAGTCGGATATATTATTGAAGTTATTGTAGTAAGTTGACATGACGTATAGTAGTACATGACATTACATATCGTTAAAGTGTGTTTTCTGTAATTTAACCGTTGTTGATTTTGGACCTCTGCTCTATCCAGGACCTAGGTTCTAACCAATTAACATATCGTTCGCAATCTGTTGTAGAACATGTACTGTATATTCTAAAAGCTCGGTTTAAATCGGCGATTGTTTGAATTTTGGTAAATGAATTTTAACGATACGTGTGGCAGTATCGTGTTTAACCATAATTCACATCAGCTTACGGGAAGAATAATACATACTGGGTAAATATACATTGTAAACTACCCGAGTTTAAAGGTTATTTACCCCAAAATGCGTCGTAATAAAGAAAATTTATCCATTAAATTTTTGTTTGTTTTCGGTTATTCATTCGAAATCTTCTAAACAATTCGAAACCATACTTGTTAAGCTGTTTATCAGTGTCGGCTTATTTTCGAGTACGTTCTGAAGCACAAGAATTATTCGCACTTACATCGAATTTATTTATTTTTTAGATTACGTGTTTAAATTCGAGATAAATTTTCAATTTCTGCTTAAAATATAATAGTTCTTTATAAAAACATGCATATAAAAAGTCAAAACATAAGAATTATTCGCACTTACACCGAATTTATTTATTTTTTAGATTACGTGTTTAAATTCGAGATAAATTCTCAATTTCTGCTTAAAATATAATAGTTCTTTATAAAAACATGCATATAAAAAGTCAAAAATTCAGGAATGAATTTAGAAATTCAAATAAAACTTCAGCTTTTTTTTAAAGTTGGCATCATTCACGATGACTTTTCTTTAAAAAAAAGGAAAAAAAATTCATTCTAAACTTGTTACACAATAACGGACTCTTAATTATTGAGACTTCAACACGATAGCGGGAAAAGAAATTTTTTTTGTTTTAAGGATAATTTAATTTATATTATTCTAGAATTAAATTTTCTAAATCTACTCAAGTTTATGGCAACAAAGAAGAGAAATAAAAGAAGAGAATAGGTTAGTTTATCGAACCATCAAAATACATTATATACAATACATTGACCCAACTGTTCTTGATGGTCCAGAGATTTGCAAGAGGAATCAATTTAATGGTAATCTTATGCGTTTGAACTGCAGATACGTATGCTTCTAATGTTACAGTGCATCGTAAGCTGCTAATGACCTTGAAATCCTTTTATGGAAAGTAGATTTAAAGAAATGTGAATTGAAAAGTATAAAATTTCAGATTGTTATGAGCTACTTCACGTCGGGTAGGTCGTTGTAACGAGCTACTTGTTATCACTATTCTCATCCCTTCGGAGTAGCGCATTAATAGCCCTAAGGTACCGTAAGTGCATGCTGAGAGTCCATCCCAAATGATAGAACACTCGTCATCTTCATGACTTCTCTACAAGCACACAGCACAGAAAAATGACTAACCTAAGATACCGTTAGAGTGAAGAGAAAAGTCATTAGTCGTCGATGTATCCACTAGCGAGAAATAGGTGACATTTCCCTGAAGGTCAGTATCGTTAACGAGAGATCTGAGCTTTCTCGATTTAGTTTCCTGTAATGCTATTTCCTGAAAGGAAATATCGTATCATGCACTTCATCAAACCTCTAAAGTCTGATTTTATCGCAAATCTTTCTTTTTTTTTTTTTTTACTTACTCTAAAGTCTGATTTTATCGCAAATTTTTTTTTTTTTTTTACTTCTTCTTCTTTCGTTTTTTAAACTTTTAACTCTGCGATTTTTCTCAAATAATTTACGTGACCGTAATTAAAACGTTAAATTTCGGAAAGAGTAAATACGACTCTGTTGCATTAGAAAAGAGAAGTAAAAAGAAAAATTCATCAGGAACGAATCTTCATTAAAAGCTTTTAAAATTTAAATGCGATTATTTAACAACAGGTTGGTTATTAAAAATTAATGCGACGGACAATAACCAGGTATCAAAATGTATGTTTGCCGAGCAAGTTGTTGTAGAGAAGATTTATCTTCTTCTATAAAGTCAAGTCAAATAAGTTAATGTTTGTTTAAGTAAGAAAAGATGAAAGCATTTTGTTCAACAAGTGAAAGAAGATAGTGGCCTTTCAGACAAACAACGTTTTAATGAACACTTCACTTTTAAAAAGAACTTATAAGGAGGGGGAAGAAAAAAACGAGTTACACGCTTTAATTGCAAACATGCCGCTCCAATCATTTTCGTACGGTTAATTGCTGTCGTCCGCATATTTTATGGATGATGTGGTTTTCTTTTAAAATACTATAACAGTAATTACCTGACCAAATTACACGTACGACCAAAGTAAAGCATACGTCACAACCCTTCTCACAAATCGCTTTTTAAGTTAAAGAAAAGTAAAAATTAACATTTCCGTAAATGAACACCTCCATTAAAGGAATTTCCTTTTTATAATTTTCCAATTATTAAATTTTTCCCTCTCGTCCCCCCTTCATATTTTTTTATTTTTATTTTTTCGTCCAGGATAGATGAGGGGATTTTGGCAATCAAGCTAATCCTCTTGAGTTGCAAGAGGTAGTTGAGACGATAATGATGACAAGTTTGTCACTAAGAACAGTCAATAATATCATAAATGTCAGCAGTTTTTCTTTTACGTCTTAGAACACTACAGATGGTGGTATTCAATCTAGTGTTGCCTGCCGAAATAAAAAGAAAAGCCTCATACAACTTCCCCTGACGTATGATTGTTCTACATGACGTTGATGCAGAGTAATTCCAACAATAATGATTGATTCTCTCAACATTTTTCAATTTCGCAAAAACTAATTATGATAAATGGTAAAAAAAATTATACATATATGTATATTTTTTTTCTTCCCTGAATAATAAATGGTAAATTAAGAAATGGGAAAAACTGCATTAACGTTTACCATTTATTATTATTTTTTAAATAATAATAATAAATTCTAAGTTTATAAATGGAAAATTTAAAATTCTTATGAAGTAAAAGATTTAGTGATAATTTACTATTTATTCATCCTTTTTTTATTTCCTCCTAATTTTTTTGCTGGTGATAAATGGCATATTCAAAGATTTGGCAGCTGTGGAAATTTAACATTTGTTGTTCTTATTTTTCGCCCAGAGATAAATTAAAATCTGAACGAGATAAACTGTTCATTTACCTTTTTTTTAAATTAAAAAAATTCTCAATTTTTATACAAATTTATTTGTTAAAAATGGTAAAATTTTCCAATTCTACAAATAGAATTTAATAATAAAAAAATAAAGAAATTTTCTTGAATAAAAAACGTCAGTTTGAAGCCAAATAAAGCTTATTATCGTTTATTATTATTCCTATTATATATATAAAAAAAATTACAAATGCCATCGTTATTTTTCTCCGCTGTCAATGCAACAATTTTTATTAAAAATAGAAAAAAAAATATCGTTATATAAATGATAATTAAAAAATGGGATTCGGTGGGCGTATGTCTGATTTCATTTTTCCGCCTCATACTCGTAAACTTTTACTGTAACTACCGGATGAGAAAACACAATAAAGTTCACAACTTTATCTGGAATACTTTCTGCTCTTTTGCCTCACTGTTGCATGCGCAATTACGTCCTCAGCTTCCATAAGAATCGTGCAGAGTTGATCTCTCTAATCTGTTATGGGGAGTAAGTAGTGTCCCATCAAATTTTTAATCAAGCAGTATGAAAGTGGGTTCTCTATTTTACACACACTGGCATCAACATGGCAATAAACATCAACTATCTTATATCTTAGTGTGAAGCTTCGGGGGAACGAATATATTTTATGAAAGCACTTAACTACTTGACTGAAAACTTTTAGAAAATTTTCTCGATAGTTTTTGTCACTAGCGGTGATTTAATCGTTTTTATTCTCAATATAGACAGGTTATTTCTTACGGGCATGGAAATAGGATTTTAATTTCAATCAGCTGGCTTTGTTGTCCTTTTTTTTCTCTCCTCTTCCTTCTCTTTATGACTGACACAGTTTTCTCCTCGTAGTAAGCAATTACTATATACATATAAAAAATGCGTTTTTCTTGGGTAATTCTTTATATAAAATAGTATTTTTTATCTTCCACTGAATTTCTCTTTATACTTATTTTGTGAGGCATCTTTTATCATGTGGAGATTGTAAAAGTAGAGACGTTGCACCATATAAATCGAATGGTGTATTTTTAGATAGAATTAGAACGAATGACCACTTTATAAGAATTAAAGGAAAATATCGAGTTCACTTTAATCACAAAACGATTTGCACGAGTTGAAGAGATTCCATTAAGTAATTTGGATTTTAGAGGATTATCTTCTCATCTCTTAAGTTAATTCTAGAGAAAAGTAAAGGTAATTAAATAAAATCGTTTTAGCTTAAAAAAGTGGAAACGATTTTGGCTTCAAATCTGTGTTGAAGTAAAACACAAAAAGCATTTCTTTGAGTGAAAAAATTTTTTGATGAGGTTATAAGCGGTTATAATTTCATTATAACTTCCACCATTTTTTTCCTTTGGAAATTACATGTTTATTGTGATCATTTTCCCTTTATGGTCCTTTCTTTATTGACCATTTTTGTGTATTAAATCAATCGTTGTGAATTTTATCAATGTTTTCAGCGTACAAATCGAATTATGCATTTAACATAAAGCATAAATGCGAAATCGAACCGGTAAGCTCGCTAATGCGGTTTGACAATCCTAATTGAAGCAATTTATCCTTAGCAGAGGAAGCAAAACCAGTTAAACAGGAAGAAAACCGTTATATTGCTCCTGTTTGTTTCCAACCTTTATTTGCAGAGACGTTTTCTTAAGTCAACTCGGTCCCGAACATGGCAGTAAGTGGCTGTACCCATAAAGTTTGAGTGTTTTACAACGCTATCGGAACCTCTACTATTGCATATGCTAACTAGACTGACTACAAGAGTATCATAAATTACAAACTACACTGGATGTCATTGGAGATCAGTGAGTATGTTGCTAGATATCGAGACATTAAATCTTCTCTCGAGAAATTTATTCCTTCTCCTTTTTTTATTTTTTCAGATTACGAAAATGGAAAAGGGTATTGGACTAACAGTATTTACTCGGACTGACCTTTTGCCTTGTATTTTCTAGGCAAACTTCCAACATTAGTTATGGACTTTTGGAATCAATTAAACTACAAACTCGATACTTTCTATTTATAAATTCGCATTTTAATGTAGTCGACATTATTTCCGAGATAAAAGCCTTTTCCTATCGGGTTGAGGAATAAAGCAAAACAACTTATAGTATATCCAGAAAAACGGAATAGTTGCACCTGACGACAGGGTTTCCGTTTCTGGTTCGAGGAACACCATTTTTATCCGGTCTTGTAAATTTTGCTTGCTACGGCTTTTATCCTCAACGACGGCCATAAAGTTGGTATGGTGAAATCTCCGACGATAATTTCTCGTTTGCTATTTTCGTTTTTTTTCCCTCCTCCTCCTCCTCCTCCTAAGTTCTTAAAACCCGTTAGAAACGAAAAAGGGGAAAGTTTTTAAAGTGAAATACATTTCGGTGGCACTGCACTTACTTTGCTACTTGGCCTATCATTTTTTCTTTCCCTTCTCTCTTTTTACCCTTGCTACCTTCTCCAATAAAGCGTAGGGGAGTATAGTAGTCATGGATGCAAAGTGTGTGAACACGACAGCCAAAAGACATATGGTCGGTTTCTCAGGGCACATGCCCACTATTTTCCTATCCCACTAATGACCAGATTGAACAATGGAACCGTATACAAGATGAACATAAATCTTTTTCTTTTCTTTTTTTTTTAAAAAAAGAAAAAATTTCATCGCATTTCCATTAGTAAGACTAAAAACTTAACTCTTTTCTTTTTTTTTAAAAAAAGAAAAAATTTCATCGCATTTCCATTAGTAAGACTAAAAACTTAAGATTTTTCCATCAAAACCTGTAGTCGTTTATTATCAATCGCCAGGATAGTAAATGCTAAAACATTATACTAATTTCCTAAACTAATGTTCCCTTTTACAACCGCCTAATGCATTCTAAATTCTAGAAATCTAACATACTAAATGGAAAAAGGAGGAGGTTTTTTTTAAAGGCACATGTAATAATTTAATTCGTTTTAATTTTAAAAAGCAAAAAAGATTAATGTACTTTTTCAATTTTTCTATTTAAATTTCTTGCAGGTCTATTTCTCTTTCCATTATTAAGAAAGACGAGTTTAAAAATCCGAATTTCTATCTTATTAATTTGGCTAAATGTATCTTGCGGTTTTAAAATCGTCCTAGAACTCTCTGGATAGCTATTTTCTAAGAATTATAATATATATAAATAATAGTTGGATGTGACGTCCGTAGGGAACAAACAACTTCATCTTACTGACACAAACACTTCTATCACCCTTATATCCGGTAGGTGGTCACATTTACTGGTCACCAGACAGCTATCCTTACTACAGTAATATAAGTCAGTATATTGCACGGTGCCTCATCAAACAGGCTATCTACTTACTCTGTCAACCTCCAACTTAGAGTAAAGAATCTACAGGTTACCTAAGTGTTTGTAGATGGTTTATTTCTCTCTTCAATCCGGTTTCTCAGCGGTTCTTACTTTAGTTAATATTATATGTTTTCGAAAAGTGGTCATTAGTTTTATTACAAGATGCTTTAGTCGGTAATTAAAGTTATAAAATCAATAATATTTCCTCTCTGCTGAGTTTTAAGGAGACGTTCTAATTATTATAACATGGTTCGGGAAGAGAGTTTTGCAGATTCTCATTACTTTTCCCTTCCTATCTTTAAAAAAAAAAATTATTCTAGAAAATTCAAAGGGGAAAAAAAACGTTTTAAACCATTAAAATTTACAAAAATAGTCAGGCAGAAACTGTTTAATTACTTTATTTTTTTAGAAAATATTAATAAAATTTTTATAATTATAGAACGTTATTATATTTAAATTAACGTGATTATTAAATTCTATTAAGATTATTAATGCATTTTAAATATTAATTTAATTGTAAGTGTGCAAAATTTCTGTTAAATTGTTCAAAGAAGGCGAGAATAATAGAGTTAACACGTTTTATCTGAATATAAGGCGACATAATTTTTTCTTTTCTTTTTTTTTTTGTTAAAGCTTTATCCAAAAAAATAAAATCAATTAAAATTGTTTTTCCTCTTAGGAATTTTTAAAAATTTGTAAAAATAAATTTACAATTGGAAAACATTTAAAAAAAATCTGAAGTTTATTCATCTAATTGAAGAAAGAAACATGAATATATATATATATAATTTTTTGAATCGATTAAAAATATATTAAGAAAACTCGTCGCTATCAGAAGTTCTGAGCTATTGTAAATATTTTCATGTTTATCAAACCTGATAGAATAGGAGAAAAAAACGCGTGGAACTTAAAAAGAACCCCTACCAAAAACCATTCAATTCTATAATTTTTTCCCTTGTTAGTGAATGAATGATTTTAATAAAATATATCAAATATCCAAATTATTTAAATAATGAATTGATGAAAGAAAAAAAAAATATTTTTCCCCATTCTATAAAATGGAAGATTTGTCAACTGCACGCTTTAAAATATATTTTAGAATCTCGAAAGTAGCAAAAGCGCTTTTATAAGTCTATAAACTTTAAACTACTCTTTTTTTAGGAATAAAAAATGACTGCCAGAAAGTATTTATTTCATAAACGGCACTTCTTGCTCAAGATGGAAGGAGAAGATAATTTATGATGAATCAGAAAATAAAATTAATATCGATATATACATTAAAATATTCAAAGAATTTTTTCTTAACACTTAATAGATTTGAAAATTTTTATATATATAAATATTAACTGCTATAAAATTTTGGATACTCTCAAAGTCCAAGAAAAATAAGGTAATTACTTCTGGGTGAAAGTGAAATGAAATAAAGATAAGAACAGTTCGACTTTCAATCTCTTTAAAGGCTTCTTTATAACTAATAATGTGCACATTTCCTGGTATAAGTACTTGGGCATCTTACTAAACGATAACATTTCTTTCTCCGTTAGTTTCTTATTACGGTGTAAAATATTCCTTTTATATTCTGTAAAAACTGTTTAGAAAAGGGAAGTTAGAAGAAAGTAAAATAGGAAGAAATTCTATTAAATAAAACTGTTTCGTTTTAATACGCATCTCTTCTTTCTCTCTCTCTCTCTCTTTCCAGCAAGCTGATGCAAATCTTAAATTCTCCAAAAGGTTTTAGATGATAGGGATGAGTAAATTCCTCTGGCGCTTATTTCACTCTCTGATATACCCACTTACACATTTTTCAATTTTCTTAAGTTATGCTAAGTTTGATCTAGTTAAAGTTTATTCGTGTATAATAATGTCTCTACATAAAGGTTAATTTTTTCATTTTTCTTGTTTTTAATATTATGAGTGTAAAATTATAATTGCGAAGCCAACCCTCGGTTAAGTGTATAGAGAATTCTTTTTTTTTTAATTTTAATATGTAAAAGTTACAAAGAGAAGTCATCTTTAGAAATTAATCCAGTTAGGTATGAAGAAAAACCTTCAATAATTAAAATCCTGAAAAAAGGTTTAAATTTTAAGTTAAGCTTCATTAAATAAGCAAATTACTTACTTTTTTCCTCACTCTCATCTTCTAGAGGTGACGATATTTTGAAGAGAAATTATGAATTTAAACGAAGTTAAATTCATAATTTGTTTTTATGATTAATAAAAAAACAGTAATAAATGTTTATATATGCAGTATATCCTATTAGATGTTAATGAGAAGTTTATAAAGTTATTTATATGTTAACTATTGATTTAAGAAAAATAAAACAATCTGAATGTATCAAAATGTAAAATTTCACACTCTAGAAGAAAAAAAATTAATTAACTTTGAAATTATTTGGAGTGTAATTAATCTTAGAATATGTTATTTATTGAAAATATACTTATAAATAAATTACCCCATAGTAAAAAAAATGGTTACAAAATTATTCTTAAGAATTAAATTAAAAAATTTTAAGTAAAATTTAATATATATTTATTTTTCAATTTTTCAACATTATACATAAAATTTAAATCAAAATTCTTTGATAAGATTTTAATTTTGAAATAATTAACTTTT